>JAIUZE010014146.1:0-38344 GCA_022085475.1 Heliosperma pusillum | reverse complement strand
CCATGACAAGAGAACTTGTCCTCTTCGCATTGCTGATGAAGCTGCAGCAAAATCAACTACAACAAAGAAGTAGTACAATAATGTAACGCTGTTACAGTTAAACTGTTACAGTTCACCTTGTTACAGTTACTTACGATTCAATAAATTGAATTTGGAACAATGTAGTTCTGTTCAACTGCAGTACACGCTGTTAAAGACTCATATATTTTTCTACGTACCAAGATTTGTTATAGTAACAATATCAGTTTTCTCGTCTACGTTCATATTGCAACGACAAGGTATCACTCGTCCCCTCCTAGGGTTTAGTTTTGGATTTTGCTTTACGAATTACTATTATAAGGAAAAGGGTTTAGGGTTGGATTAGGCGGCTCCGCGAAGCGGTGACGCCTAATCCAACCCTAAACCCTTTTCCGTCCTCGTTTTAGGTTAGTCATTACACTCTTTTAATGTCGGCCACGACAGGGTATCACTCGTCCCCTCCTAGGGTTTAGATTTTGCTTTTGCATTACGAATTACTATTATAAGGAAAAGGGTTTAGGGTTGGATTAGGCGGCTCCGCGAAGCGGTGACGCCTAATCCAACCCTAAACCCTTTTCCGTCCTCTTTTTAGGTTAGTCATTACCCTCTTTTAATGTCGGCCACGACAGGGTATCACTCGTCCCCTCCTAGGGTTTAGTTTTGGCTTTTGCTTTACGAATTACTATTATAAGGAAAAGGGTTTAGGGTTGGATTAGGCGGCTCCGCGAAGCGGTGACGCCTAATCCAACCCTAAACCCTTTTCCGTCCTCTTTTTAGGTTAGTCATTACCCTCTTTTAATGTCGGCCACGAAAGGGTATCACTCGTCCCCTCCTAGGGTTTAGTTTTGGCTTTTGCATTACGAATTACTATTATAAGGAAAAGGGTTTAGGGTTGGATTAGGCGGCTCCGCGAAGCGGTGTCGCCTAATCCAACCCTAAACCCTTTTCCGTTCCGTTTTAAATACGATGTTCCCCTCTTAAATGAATGACAATATTATCAAATGACTGTACCATCTTTATACTAATGTTTGTTCTCTTTAGGATAGTTTTCTTTTAAATGCGACGTTACAGTCATAAATGTTGATACTGTATCACGCATACTGTCTATGTATTACTGTAACTGGCACTAATCTGATTAATAAAAAAAAGCAAATTTCATTACTTAGGAAATTACAACATTACTTGGAACATAAAATGAAATTACAAACAAACAAAAGAAACATAGTTTTTTACTTGGAACATAAAATGAAATAAACCCTTAACCTTACTTAACCCTAAAACTGTAACAACATTACTTAGGCCCTTTTGGGGCGTTTGTTGACAGGACCATGGACACTGCTTTCACCTTCTAGCAGTTCTTCCTTAAGACTTTTTTTGTAACCCTCCATCATTTCCATAGCCTTCACAACCATAGGCCAATCTACATAAATGGAAGGGTTGGCTTTAGTATATGCCTCCCTTAAAGCAGTAACACCTAGGAGAAACTGGCGATCCATATCAGTTTCGTTGTATTTGTTGTCTTTTGTTATTTCTAGTTTCCTAGCAATAGAGACTTTCTCAGCCTCCAAAAATTTCAGATGCGCTTCAATATCTTCATTCTTTCTTTTCATCTGCTCAAATTTTTGGTGAAGCGCTTCTTCACGTTCTTCAATTTCTTCTAGCCTAGCAAGGGCTGGGATAAGTTCCTCATGAAATGCATCTCTTTGACCAACTGCTTCTTTTAGGTCGAATTGGGTATCTGCAAGCATTTTCTGTATCTGATCCATTTTTTGGACGCCTTCTTTCTGCATCAGTGAACACAAAATAAATTATAAAAAACATAACTGTAGCATTGTTACTAAAGTAACGCCATTGCAGTAATATGAAAACGATTAAAACAGTTAGCAAGGTTATTATAACATAATAAGGCAAATTAGTGCATATAAAGCACTCGAAATATTTTAACTAAAAGAACAAAAAAAAAAAGAATGGAAACCTTTGCAAGTAAGGAAAACTTCTTGTTTCTTTTTTTGGCTTTATTTGTTTTTTTAGAGGAATGTTAAAAAACTGAAAACTTATGAGAGTATTTATAGTGTTTTTGGAATATAAACAGTTTTGTTTTGTAATTCAAATGGTTAAACTTTCAATAAACTGTTCATCTTACCTTCTCCACGTTGCAATTAACTGCTCATGTTGCAATTAACTGCTCTCCACGTTGCATTTAAACTGCTATTCACAATGATTAAAAAAAAAGTAAACTGACAGTTACAGTATTACGTGCACGCTACTGTAACTGTCACATTGATACAGTAACATGAATAATTATAATTTAGAACAAATCATTAATGCGTATTTTAAATAAACCTGATCTTCAGTTAACAAGTCACCCAAATATTTCTTAATCTTAACCGACTAAAATACATCACTTTTAATTGAGATGATAATTTGTTGTGCAACTAACAAAAACAAAATACTGTAATTGTGTTTTAACAAACACAAATACTACTATATTAAAATCATTGTCACATACATAAGGTTTTACAGCTACTGTAACAGTGTTACATAGACACTATTACAAGTATACTGTAAAAAAGACACAAGGTTCATAATGAAAATACAGCAACGTAGTCATAGTTTTACATTCACATTGTTCATAATAAAACATAACATCATCACTTGTTTATGAATCTAGGACGAAGGATAGGCAACTCGGTGTTGATCTTTTTCGGTGCCTCCTGAACCTCTTCATCTCTGTCCTCCTGTTCATCTTCAGTTGTGTTACCTTTCTTTTCTTTAAGAGCTTTTCTCCTTACTTGTAGGTCATGCCAAATAATCTTCTTTTTTCCCTTGAAAACCTGCACAGCTTCCAACAACTCTGTCCTTATTTCATTGATGTCAACTAATAGCAAACACCCAACTATTTGCGCACAATATGCCCGGCGAGCTAAGTTTCCTTCAAGTTTAAATCGAAACGTCAGTCCCATAAAGTTGGCAACAGTCATCATAAGGAAACATGCCGACTCTTCATCATTGGAAATCCGTGACTGCCACTCAAACTTAACATTTACAACATCGAAATGGTCCAAATCATCTGCCCTCTGGTCGCCATAACTTTCCATATAGTCAACTAAGCAAGAAGTCTGAAAACAAAAAAAGTCCATCAAATTTTTACGGTGTAAAACCGTTACCATAAAAATTTATTGAAAAAATAAGGCAAAATTCTCAATGGACTGACTACTGCCTTTGCAATCTGATAAGTTTTCGAGGACTCCCATTCTGCATATGATTGATTGTCGAGGACACTAACCTCATCATTAACAAAGTTAATACAGACGCAAAAGTAGTGATTGTCGGCTTTACATGGAAAGAAAATGAGGTCGGCGTCAAATATGCCAGTTATCCTGTTTGACAACTTTAAGAAATTCTCCCAATATTCATACAATTCTGTTATCAGTTGTTCTGGGTCACTTTCCTCTTGCATCACAGCATTTAAAAGATTCTGTATCACAAAACAGAGATTAATTTGAAGTTGTTACACCATATTTTTGAATTGGCCTGAACAAAACGTGTTAAACGAAAGGCTTACCATGTGAAGTATTCCAAAGTACAGTGAAACTGGAGCCTTCACGCGCGAGCGTGTTCTGCTGTACTTAATTTGATTTAAGAGGACAGACCAACATTCTACCACAATCTCCTTTGTATGAAATTTTGGCTGTACCGAGAGGAGATCTTTTCTTGTTAACTTCATTGTTCCTCTAAAGACAGCGAGGGTTTCACTGTTACAGCATAGACGAGATAATTCAATATTCTACACAGTCAAAAGGGTTACCGTCACAGTGTAACAGTACCAGTGTTACAGTAACAACATTGCAACTGGTGGATTTTAAGCTAAAGTAGTAGTCCACAATTAAAAAATACTTGATACCTTTTCTTTGGATAGTCATCATTGATGAATGCAGAATCAAGTACCTCCCTTCTGAGATTAGATGTGGTCGACAATAGTGTCTGATTTATTCTCATAAATTCAGACACTAGGAATAAGTCATTGTCAATAGGACCACAGTGTAGAGAACATCCCATATCAGCATCATCAAGGGATTTCATCTTTACCTCCTCGCCTACTTCAGGTAATTTAAAAGTAACCTTCTTTTTCGAGGGTTTATGAGCAACCGACTTCTTCTCACCCCCTTGATACATGAACGAATCTCCTTCTCACCACGTTCCTCCTTTGCCAACATAACTGTTGCTTCAACTGTCTCTAGAGCCAACAACATCACCTCTTCCTCCTTCCTTTGGTGCAGCAGTTTTTCCTTCAACACCCCCCTTGTTTTGTTGAATTCTAAAATTTTAGTGAGAACGTCATCCCGCGATTTTTTCAAGTCACTTAGGACCAGTGTCGCACAGATTTCAGCACAGTACAGTATTGTTTGTTGTGCGTCATTTAGGCCACAATCAAAGACTGTCCCCGTGTAGAACATCATGTGCAACATCATGAAGCAGCCGCAGTCCACGTTATAGTCATTGTTCTGCCATTTGAACTTGACGTTCTGAATTGGGTAACTTTCTACTTCAGAACCTTTTTCAATACCAAACTGGATCAACAACGTGCCCATAATATTTGTCTAACATAAACAAGTAACATCGTTACCGTAGTGACTGTTTAAATCATTTAAGTCAATAATTAGTATAAAAGTAGAGGAGACTTACAGCTATCCTTGCCATCTTTACTTTTCGCGACCTGGCATAGTACTGTTTGTTGTCAAGATAATCAACCTTCTTTGAAATGAAATTTATACAAGCACAAAAAAAGTGCTTCTCAAGGATGAGAGGAATGAAGATCTGCAATGACATGTATTAGATAAACAGTTTCATACTCTTTTCAGACTGAGAAAACAAAAAAATAGTATCTGTAACACTGTTACCATTTCACTGTCATAATGGAGTGGATTCATGCACATTTTGCTCCAGTGTTTGAAGAACTGCAAAACTTCTTCTCGCAAATATGTCACACTAACATCTTTTGGAGCAAGCAAAATCTCCAAGGTTCTCTAAAAAAAATAGATGCATACATTATAGTAAGCATCGATAAATTCAATTTTACCAGAGTTGTTTGTAATAACTTACGGCATGGTTCAGGCCCAAGAATATCCTGGAAGGTGTATCACTTGCTAACTTCCGAAATGTCATTTCATTTAGCATGACTGACCAACATTCAATCACATGTGTAACTATAAGACTTGAAGAAGCTAATGACATCATATCTTCCCTTGATAAGAAGTTATTTAATCCATAGGTTGCCAGCCTTTGCCTGTTATATAAATTGGAAGATAATTCACCAAAAACTTTTTAAAGAGTGACGATGTTACAGTAACATTATTACAGTAACGATGTAGTGTAAAAACTCCTTAAAAATAAAAGTAAATTTAATACTGTAACATGTTCAATAAAGCCTTGCGTTGTAAATAAATAAACAGCCAACTTACGACTTTTCCAGGTCATCATCATCGTGAAGGAAACAATAATCAATTATTTCCTTCCTTAACGAAAGCACAGGCTCCATCAACTGCTCATGCTCAATCATAGTGCTGGACACGAGTATTAGATCCAATGTCGGTTCACCACAATCTAATGTGCAGCCATAACAGGGATTCATTATGCGCATCCACTCTTCAGTTGAATCTGAATGTAACAAATACCTGTCACTTGTTAGTTCCTCAGAATCGGGCAACAAGACCTCGCTGCTACAATCGTCAACATAGTCAACTTCACGACCATCGTCAACTATATCAACTGAATCGTCATCATCATCTCCATATCCAACCTGACTGCCCTGACTGGTAGCATCTTTAGCTGTCTCAACATCCCCATCCCCGGATTTTACATCTTCCTCACCAATTTTCTCATCCACATCTTCTTCTTCCGCTGTAACATTGTTTTCCCCATTGCCCTCAGTTGAAGCATCTTCCTCATTTTTGTCACCAGCTTCCTCTTCCTCACCTTGTTCATTGCCATCAGCAGTGGCATCTTCTTCTTTGGCATCACCAGTGCCCTCCACTTTTTCGTCTTTATCATCAGCGTCTTCCTCTTCTCTTTTACCTGTCGGTTTATCATCACCGGGTTCTTTGTCATCACCTGCACGTCTTTCTTCTTCCTCGTCATCATATTCCCTTTCATCTGTATCAACAGTAATTGAATATCAATAATTATCATATGTTAGTGTAATATCAATACAGTAACAATGTTACTAATTTGCCTTTACCTGTTGCTTTTTCATCTGCCTCGCCAGTAGAATTTTCACCACCCTCACTTGTTTCTTCTTCATTACCATCAGCACTTCCATCTTCATCACCATCTTCATCAGCACCAGCACTCCCATCTTCATCAGCACCAGCACTGTCATCTTCATCACCGTCACCTGTTTCTTCTTCATCAGATTCATCATCATCATTCCCCTTCTCAGTTTCGCCATCATCAGCCTCCTCATCATCATTTACCTCCTCTTCGTCACCCTGCTTTTCCTCACCCTCCTCTTCCTCCCCTTCCCCTTCACCCTCATCCTCTTCATTGATATCCACTTCTTCATCAGCCTGGTCTCTATCGTCCTCCTCCTCTTCATTAGCCTCGTCTTCATCAGCCTCGTCTTCATCAGCCTCTTCATTAGCCTTGTCTTCATCAGCCTCATCTTCATCAGCCTCTTCATCAGCATCCCCTTCACTCATCTCATTTTTGTCAACCTCTTTTGCATAACCCTCATGTTTATCAACGTCATCATCGTCATTGTCATCATTGTCATCATTGTCTTCCTCGCCATCCCCATCATCTTCTGTACTTTCATCAGTCTTGTCCTCGGCATTGTTATCATCTTTGATTTCATCCTCCACTGCAAAATGATGATATTTCTTGCTTTTTAAATCTTCTAAGACCTCAGAAACAATGGAGTTGGACCTTTCCGAGTCTCCAACAGCAGTAGTTTTCCGAACTTTCGGGCTTGGAAATGCTTTCAACTTTTTACTGCTTTTTGAACTTGTAAATACTGGAAAGTCATTGGCTATCCTCTTCAATGCTTCAGCCTTTCTGACCACGTCATCTGTATAAGTACGGTAGATAGGCTTTATCACTGACTTCCCAGCCTTCTTTGTTTCGAACACTGCCAATCGTTGCAGAATTGACTTGTGAATGAGGTCTGAATCCCTTATAATCATAAGCAGCATCAGATGTGTATCCTAAGCAGATACACAACAGGAAAAAAAATTAGAAATCAAGTTCAAATATAATAACAAGGTTACAGAAATTAATTACGAAAAACCACTCACATCAAGAGCTTTTTGCTTCAACTCGTCATCTAATTCAATGCCAGGAAACTTCTCCATCAATATGCAATCCCTTCCCTCATCATCTTTATGACAAAAAACCTCAGCTTTGTCCTCCTCTCACTACTCAGGATCTGCATTTTCGAAATTCAGCAACATATTAATGTTGTTACAAAGATACAGTAATAACGTTACTGTAATAATGTTACTGTAATAGTATTAGTAACTGTGACACCAGTATCAGTAAATAGTCTTTTTTATACCTTCTAAAGGCAATCCAGAGTGTTCACAGATTGGGTAGTCTGTTTCTGTCATGTCACCGTCCCCTAGATAACCGAGCTTTGCCTGTTCGTTCACTCTTTTTAAAAGCTTTGTATCTGACCACTGTTTGATCAGAGGTAACTCGGTAGGCTGAATTTCACCATTGAACTCAAACCGGTGAAGGTAGGCAATAATGAGCACTACGATACACCCACATAGATTTTTCCCTCCCTTCTTCAACGCTCGAATGCCCTCAGCTAACTTTTCAATGACATACTTGGACCAATTATATTGTTTGATCTTCTTAACATCTTCCACCGCCTTCAACAACTTGAAATCAACAGAATATTTTGGGGTCGGTGATAAAAATGTAGATAGTGCATACAGAACAAACACATGCTTGAACTCATCACCACAAGCACCCTTATTATCCGTAAACCACTTTGAGACCATATTAAGTGGTATGTTCTAATTACCATTGATGTTGAACTTATTTCTCCATTTCTGTTTTAAAAGAGTATCCTCAGTCAACGCCGAGCGACCAGTCGTGGTCAGCTCTACATCATTACCCTCAATCGGAAGTTTAAACATGTCGTGCACGTCAAAGTGTGAGAGGACAAACTCCTTTGTATCGGAAACTTTGACCTTGTAGCTTTCATCATCAAAAGCCTCAATAAGGAGGTCAATTAGGCCTTTCGGCACTACTGTTATCTCCATATGCAGTAGTCCACCAAACCCAATTTCTCGAACAGCCCTCTTTTGTTGTCCAGATAGCTTTGCCATAACATCGACTAATGACTGAGCCCTGCATCTGTTATTGTATTTATCCGGCCTGTCATAAAAATTCTATATTAGCACCATATAAGATTAAAATAACAATGTTTCACGCTACAGGGACATTGATATTGTCACAAGGTTATTGTCACAACGTTACAGGGACATTGATACTTTAAACATAATATTTTTAACAATATATTTCACGCTAGTCTAAACATGTTGGAACAACACAGTAACACAGTTACGGTAAAAGAGATACTTTCTGACAATTTTTGCAGGGCAATATATTCAACGTTGGTTTAACATAGTTACATACTTTTTGGAGATAACTTCTTCTTCTTCTTCTGCTTTAATTTCCATCACAGACTTCACCAGCATCAATCCTTTTTCTGTCTTCGCCTTCTTAATTGTCATTTTAGATTCACTGCCTGACTCATCAGACTCCTCATAATCCTCATCTGTTTCAATGTCCGATATCGTTACCTTATTTCTGGGTCTCTTTTTTGCTGCTGTCATTTTTTTTTTCTTTGTCTCTGTTACCTTCTTTTTTGACAGGACCTTTGTTGGTATTGCCTTTGCAGTAGTAACCTTCTTGCCTCCTTTTGGCACTGCCTTCTTTACCTCAGTTGTTTCCTTTTCAGCTGGTTTTGATATTGTCTTCTTTGGCGCTGACATCTTCTTCGCTGACACCACCTTACTTGGTTCAACCTTCTTCACTGGTGTGGTTACCACCTTTTTCTCCGGTGTGTTCGAAAGAGTCTTCAATGCCTTTTTGGTCTGCTGTTGGTCACTTTTTCTCGTTTCAGTTTGTTTTATTGGCGTTTTTTCGGTGGGCATCTTCTTTGCAGCTGTTTGACGTCTTTTGTTACAGTAACATTTGATGGCAGCTTTGCTGTTTTGCCAATTGCTTCCTTGTCAGTTGAAGCCTTTGTTGTTTTAGGCAACATATGCAATTTTTCTGCTGACAGCTTTGGCACAGGCTCCTTTGGTGCCTTTTCTGCTGGCACTTTCAGTGCCTTTTCCTTCAGAGGCTTGGGAACCTTTTTTTCTCCTGTTTCTTGTGCATTATTAGTTTGGTGTGTTGACGCCTTTACTGCTTTCTTGGTTTCTTTTGCCGGTGGCTTAGATGCCTTCTTTGTCTGAACCTTTTCTGTAGGCAACACCTTCTTTGTAGGTGTTTGTGTTGCCTTAGGTGCCTTAGATGCCTTTTCAGAAGGTGCCTTCTTTGTAGGAGCCTCCTTAGACTTTATCATCGGCTTCTATGTTGTTGCCTTTGGCATTTTCTCTGTCTGTGCCTTCTTGGTTGGTGTGTTATCTGATGGTGGCTTCTTGGTCTTCTTTGGAATAGCTGATTTCCTCCAGCAAGTCTCCTTTCCTGAAAACATTTTTTTAAAACCAACATCATACGATTAGTAACAGCATAACAGTAATAGCTACAGTATAACAGTAACAACATCGTCGAATACTATTTCGCGGATGAAACATATACACTATACCAGTAAAAACTTCAATGAAAAAGAATAAGAGTAACACTGTTACAGTACCATCGTTATTGTAACATAGTTACGCTCTTTTGTTGCAGAAAATTTGTTACTCTGTTTACAGTAACATTGCTACTCTTTGAAAACTATGGTGCTAAAAAAGTTGCAGAAAATACTTAGTTTCTGTTTTTATTATTATTAGTAACAACATGTTTTTGCCTAAAATCTGTAAACACGAAGAACACGGAAATCAATAGCACGCAACACAAAATCAAACATTAAGTAAGCAGTTACTACAAATCATTAAACCTAATTTTTAGGTAAAACCTAGAAAAAGATAATTTCTCGATTTCTAAGAAAACAAAAACGAGAATTGATTTCATCAATTAATAATTGAACATCAACAACAGAAATACTCAAATTAAACCTAATATTTTTGAACAGCAACAACATGCAAAATATTAACCCTAAATCAATTAAAAATTTCTTCGAATCAATGCTTATAATAAAAAAAAAATAACAACAAGAACAACAATAAATCTCTAAACACGAAGAACACGGAAATCAATAGCACACAACACAAATTCAAACATAAAGTTAGCAGTTATTACATATCATTAAACCTAATTGATGTTGATACCTCTTCATTATTTGAGAAATCAGATGTTGTTCGGAAGTTTTTGAAGAATTAGAGTAGATTTACTGAAGATATCAACTTGATTTTAATGTCACTTGATTATTGTAGTTGTTTTGAAGAATTAAAGGCTTAATTAATGCGCACTTTAGAGAGAGACCGATGATTTTAGAGAGAGAAAAAAATTGTGATTATGTCAGAAATTTCTATAAATTCTCTCTTTTATAATACTCTCTTTTGGTTTCAAAAGAAATTTGTCCACGTGGTTCAACGAGAGCTGTTGGATCTTTTAATCTAATGGTCCTTATTCATAGGACCATACTCACCTAAGAAGGTGGACTCACCGGATGCTCACTCTATATATATATATATATATATATATATATAGAATTGGGATCCGGTGAGAACCACTAAGATAATGAGAACCGTGAGAACTCCGCCATACGAAATTTATTTTTAAAAAATAAGGACATTTTTGGGTTCGGCGTAGAATTTTATGGCTAGGTAACATACATCTTGGTCGAAAAAATATTAGTTATTAACGGAAATCGAGGTGAACTACGATTTATATATTTTCATGCACCTAGTAGTCAGTTTCATGCATCTAACAATTTTCATGCACCTGGTGCTCAATTTAATGCATCTAGAGCCCGTTATTTTCACGCACATAGTAACTGTTTTCATGCATGTAGCAATTTTAGTGCACCTAGTGCTCGTTTTCACGCATTTAGAGTAATTTTAGTGTACAAAATGAATTTATGTACATTAAGTACATATTTTTTAATATAATCAATAAATTTTGTTTAGTTACTGCAAGTATTTTGCTTGAATAAACTAAACTAATGGTAAATGATCCAACAAAACTTTCGAAACAAGATTTGGTGGAGATTTAGTGAGGGTTCTCACGGTTCTCATTATGTTAGTGGTTCTCACCGGATCCTGACCCTATATAGATATATATATATATATATATATATATATATATATATATATATATATATATATAGAGCAAAGATCAATTGAGTCCACCCTCTTCCTTAGAGTCCTTGAGTCCTATTTTGGACCATTGGATGAAGGAAATGGATGGCTGAGATTGATGCTCCAAAAGGGATTAATGGCCTAATTTTCCACTCTCTCTCATCTTTACTAAACAACTACTAATCTCCACCCTAATTCAATATATAACATTTTCCACCCAACAACTTCTCTCTCATCAATCATAAAATCATTCCTCCTTTATCTCTCTAAAACTCAAATAATTCAAAACCCAAATAAATATCTCATTCTCCCTTCCTCTCACCAACCACCCACCCAACACCACTATAAACTTCATACCCGACCACCACCACCATCACTACCCACCACAAACACCATACCCGACCACCACCACCATACCCGACCACTCATATGTCGCATCTCCTCCACCGCCACCACGCACCGCCGACCACCTCCTCTCCTCCGTCCTCCTCTTTCCTCCTGTCCTCCTGCTCGGCCGTCCTCATCCGCATTTCTCTCCCCCGTCCTCCTCTCCTCCGTCTGGTGGGTGTCGGTGTGGGGTGTCGGGGAGGATGTTGGGGACATAAGAGCAAGGCGAGGAGAGGCGGAGGGCGGTGGTGGGGCTGACTGGGGGCTGGGCCGGCGCGGCTGGTTGTGGGGCTGGGCCGTCCTCCTCTACTTGTTTGTTGTTTGATTTTTTTTTTCTTTTTTCCTTTAGATCTAGTTATTTATTTTTTTGTTGTTTTTTTTTTTTCTATTTTATCTTCTTATTTATTGTTTGTTCCTTTCTAGATTTAATTTCTTTAGATCTACTTTTTTAGATATATTTTTTTCTGATTTCTTTTAGTCTTTTAATCCTCTCTTCTTTTTTTGTTTTTTTTTATTTATTTTAGGATTTGGTTTTGTGTTTTTTTTTAATTCTAGATCTGAAAAAAAAGGTGTGAGTGACAATGACTTCTATTAAAGTAACACAAATTCTCTATTAAAGTTACACATTTATTTATTAAAGTCACATATATCGTCTATTAAAGTTACACATTTTATTTATTAAAGTCACATATATCGTCTATTAAAGTTACACATTTTATTTATTAAAGTTACACATTTAATTTATTAAAGTTACACATTTTATTTATTAAAGTCACATATATCATCTATTAAAGTAACACACAGTATTTATTAAAGTAACACTATTAAAGTACCATAAAATGACCTTAAAAGTTACACTTGTTGATGTCAGATCTGTTTCTTTTTTTAGTTTTTACTCTTGTTTTCATTTTTTTTTCCTAGATCTACTTTTTTTTTGTGAGTGTGGGTTGGTTTGTGGTGGTCGGATTACAGTTACACTCATAGAGGACTATAGTTACACTCATAAAGTATTACAGTTACATTCTTAGAGGACTACAGTTACACTCATAAATGACTACAGTTACACTCATAAATGACTACAGTTACACTCATAAATGACTAAATTTATAGTAAATTACATAAATTCAACATGTAATAAAATTCAAAAAATTTCACTATTCAACATGTAATAAAATTCAAAAAATTTCACTCAAAATGACCTACAATAACTAAAGTTACACTCGTAAAATATTAGAGTTACACTCGTAAATCATCAAAGTTACACTTGTAAAATGTTAAAATTATACAAAATCAAATTTTTGTATACAAAACCGTCTCAAAAAAAATTAAAGTTACACTCGAAAAGCAGCAAAGTTACACTTGTAGAATGTTAAAATTATATATATTCAAATTATTATATACAAAACCGTCTTCAAAATTAAAAGTTACGCTCGAAAATATTAAAGTTACACTCGAAAAGCATCAAAGTTACACTCGTAAGGTGTTAAAATTGTTTAAATTCAAATTTTTACATACAAACCGCCTTAAAAAGTTAAAGTTACACTCTAAAACATTAGAGTTACACTCACAAGCATCAAAGTTACACTCATAAATCTCAGCAGCTAAAAAGTGCTCAAAAGTGCTTAAAAGTGTTTAAAAAGTGATTAATTAAAAGCTAGAGAGAGAAAGTTAATTAATTAGTGCATAGGTAATTAATTAGTAATAAGTGTATTTTTTAATCTCCCAAATCTCAGCCATCCATCACCCTCATCCAATGGCTAGGATGAGGACTCAAGGACTCTAAGAATATGGTGGATTCAATTGAACTAAGCTCTCTCTCTCTCTCTCTCTATATATATATATATATATATATATATATATATATATATATATATATATATATAGCAACTCTTAAGATAGAATTTCGTTAAGAGGTAATTTAAAGGTTTACATACTCTAATGAGAAACTATAGAATGATAAAATTGACCAAGTTGTTTGTCATTAGCTAATTATCTATTTGTTATGCAATTGTAATTGTAATTGTAATCGATATTGCTCGAAAATCTTAGCTGTATTAATAATAATTTATTTTAATGCATCTTAGGTAGTTCCTGAAAGCCGGAGATATGTTTATATGAAGTGAACTTTGTTTCATTCCTAACTATAAATATAACATCATTAATTATATTGATATTTCTCTTTCTAATAAAAATATATCACATTTCATAATATATAATTATATAGTTATAGTTATACGAATGCATTGCATATGATAGTCTTGCTTACGTCTATGCATGTCTTTGAAATTATTTAGATATATTATATATTATTTGATATTAAATACTATTAGATATTAGGAAATATATTATTTAATATTAGATACTATTAATAATAATTAAGTGTGTATATAAATATAGTGAATGCTACGTACATCATCATGGTTTTGCACCATTACTAGCATTACCTTACGTATATATTATATTAGTATTTTTCTTCCTTTGGTTATTAACCTATGATTATTTTAAATAGATGAATAATGAATCCTACTTTATCAATGACCAACTCAAATTGGTTTATTTTGTAATGTAGGTAGATGCATGAGTACGAATGAATCATTTACGATGTACAATTGATCATTAGAAATTGAGAGTCGATCTCTTAGTAAATATTGTAATACCAATTTACTCTCATCGTCTTAGTCAATTGTGTACCTTTAAAGAAATAAAAAACACATAGAATAAAAAAGTAGACAATTGAGCGAGACAGAGTGAGTAATTTAAGGTAAAAAGATATCAACCGTTTTCGAATGGTCTGTATTCCACTTATTTGAGTTGCAAGCCAAATTGAGTGAGAATGTTAAGCGAGAGTGAAAACAATCTCTTTAATTTATAAAATAAAAGAATACTATTTCCATAAAAAGTCGAATTAATATCAAATTCAGGAGCCTGTGATGAAATTTGACTATTAGTAGGATATAAAGTAATTAATCATATAATATAATTAATCAAATGAAATTTAATTTATGTCAATATTATATTGTTAAAAGTTAATAAGTTAAAAGTCAAACTTCATACGTATTTAGAAGTTATTGCGTAATAAGTTAAAAGTTAAACTTCAACAATTTATTTCTATAAGATAATTGTTATAGTCACATAAATGTAGACTCGTGCATCACACGAGTATGAAATCTAGTATAATATGCCGCGAACATACTAAATCAAATTATAAATAAATATCACGAGTTCAAGTGGGTATAAATTATGTAGTAACGAGAATATATGTGCACTGTGGCGTGTCATCTATATAAAAATTAACCAACAAAATAATGATATTAAAGACATTTGCGTAATAAAATACTTTTTCTATAATTAATTATCCTTCAATAAATATTATACACCTTATTTATAAACATTGATCATGGATAACTAACTATCAACCATTTATAATTGACATTGTATGTAGTTTATCTTGAAACTTTAAAATTAAACCTAAAAATTGATTTGAAAATGATTAAACTATTTACTAGTTTTAAACCCGTGCAAAAAATGCACGGGTTTTAATTATAAGAGCTATTATTAGACTAAAAAGTATATATAAATGAGCTTTATTCAAACCTTACGCTAATAAATAAGACATAGAATGATTTTCCTAACTGGACATAAAACATAATCTCATGTTGATTAAAAGTATATTTAGCCTAATTTAGTAAACATAAATTTTTGTTTCGTAATATAGATTATATGACTAAGTTTTGGTTTATGAGTAACTATAAATCTATATGACCAAGTTTTGTTTTCATAATTTCTTTATATCTTATAAGATTCTTATAATTTCTAGAGTAATTTTTTTTTGGAATTTTTAGTGAATTTTTTTTTCCTTAGACGATTATCATAAATTATTTATAAATCAAAACCAATTTTTTTCATTTATAAATTAGTTTTATTCATAGATTAACAGAAAATTATTTGAAAAAAAAATAGATTTATATAGAAAAAGTAATTAATTAGCATAATTATGGGGAGGAGATAGAGTAATTAATTAGTAGAAAAGAGAGTGGGTGAGACCAATAGTTTCTTTATTCCTTAAATTCATCAACCAATAGAAACATCATAAATGTTTCTGCTTTTATATAAAGTAGATACTAATAACTAAAAATATTAAATACAGGTGGTGGGACGAGTGAAGGAGTTGGTGTGTGAAATGAAGGGAGGGAGGGAGACGAAAGTACCGATTGTGGAAGATGATGGGGCGGGGGGCAGTTTCAGGTCATGTGGGGCTGAGAAGGGACGAGGAACCTCTAAGAGGATGGTTGGTCAAGGTGAGCCGGGGGAGGCCGTCGCCAGGGGTGATTAAAATAAATGTTAATGCAACGGTGGTGGACGGAATTGGTGTGGGATTATGGGTGGTGGCGCGGGATGAGGAAGGGGTGGTGAGATGGGGAGTGGCTGTTCAAGTTAAAGAGCAATGAGAGGTGAAGGAGGCGAAATCCCATGCGGCCTTGGTCGGACTGCGCGAAACTAAAAGATCGGGTTTTTCGAAGGTTGAACTCGAAAGTGACTGCTTGGGAGTCATAAAGGATTTAACAGAACGGAAGACGGGAAGAAGCGACCTCATTTGATGTATGATGATATTTATTCTATTTGTAACTCTTTTCAAAGTGTGTCTTTTTCTTTTGTTTGTAGGCATCGTAATAGGGTAGCTCACATGTTAGCTCATATTACGCCTTAGTCAGTTTGTAGGCGTGTGTGGACAGACGACCTACCTCAAAATATTGTTAACGTTGCCATTCCCGATTTAATCAATTAAACCTCTCAAAAATTGTTTTCAAAAAAAAAAAACATTCATATCAATCATATTATTCTTCTTCAATTATGATGACAAAATATTCAAAGCGCACAAAGCGCGAGATACAACCTAGTTACTAGTATTCCTAGTTATTAATTTAATACAAATTCTCGTTTCAGACGGGACGACCCGTCTTATTACTTTGACGGGTCAAAGCCGCTCACAAAAAGAGCAAGTGGGCAAGTTGAGGAATAATGGATAATCCTCCCACTTGCTCTATTGTGAGAGGGCTTAACCCGTCTAAAATAATAAGACCGATCGCCCCCATTTCAAGCAAAACCAAACGTTAATTTAAAGTGTGGTGATGTGGTTGTGGAGTAGTTTCACAGTACTGTAATACATAAACCCAAAAATGAAAAAACGATCCACATTTGGAAGGTAAGACACAAAAAGCAAAAAGCAAAAAAAATGGCGGAACAGGGCGAGGCTCAACCTCATCCCCGTGATGAACAGCAACATCAACAGCAACATCCAACTACATCAAGACACCATCTTTGTTACTCCTTCGATCATCCAATGAAGATGATGTCTTCTTCATCTTCAACCCCTCAACAACAACAACAACAATCTGATACAGTTAATCCTCCAAATGCTGTCGAATTACGGTCTCTTGATTGTAATAATCTCTCTTCCTTATGCGATCACATTCAGTTACAAGGTTTCAATAACGGCGCTTTCTCCGATATCCTTGTTCATGCTATGGGTGACACTTATCGCCTCCATCGCTTAATTCTTTCTCGCAGTTCTTACTTCAGGCATGTCCCCCTTTTTCCATTTCTATTATAATTTCGACAATTTTACTTCTTGTATTGCTTTTCCTTTCATGTTTTTTTTGTTTGGTGTGGAAATTTGATGCCCAATTTCACTTTGTCTTTTGTAATTCGTGCAATTTCACTACTTGTATGCCACCCACTCCCTCTCCCAATCGCTAGTCGCCTGCATTTATTAATGCTTGGATGGATGGATGGAAATGAATGGAGAGGCACTCATGCCGGATACTTCTAAACGAGTCTGAGCAACATAAACCATGTGTCAAGAGATTCTTTTGCCCAACATAATGAACTTATGTGCTACTCTTCTCAAGCTAAGTCAACATCTTTGGATCTTCGGGGGGTTGCTTGACTTGGTTGCGATGGGACTGCTAGTCGAGTAGCACATGGGTTCGATGACATGGGTTAAGCTATCATCTTGTGACTTAGAGTTAGATATTGTTACAAGTAGAGTTTCACCCAAAATGATTTTACAATAACTTATCATGAAACATCCTCGTAGTTAAATATGGGAGCGCTAACTAGAGTGATCAAACAATCACTTATGATGCAAGGATTACAAACTTAAACTAATAAGGATGACCATTAGCTAGAAAATGATTACCACTGCCATATTTTGAGGATTGTTGGCTGCTGTTAGATCATAACCACTGAGACGAGGCCGCAATGACGGTTCCAATATTAAGTCTCAGACTAATGTTTTTATACCATGGTGTCGATTGTTTGCTAAGGATATCTTTTTTGTTTCCGTGCAACCTATTGAAGAGAATAATGTCTCTGAGAAGCAGTTGTTTTATTTCTTACAGCCATCTCACTCTGAGGTGTATCTTTGTTTTACCTTTACATGAATCAAGGTATCTTAAGAGTTAGATCTACCTATAATTTTGCGAGATATTTCTAGAGTATCAAATTAAAACACCTGTTTGTAGTTTATCATCATATCAAGGTGCTCGCAGCTAGATGCATTTACTTGGTACACATTAAGTTCACTCACTTTGGTATTAAAATTTTGTATCTAGAGAGAGACATTATAACAAAGAGAAAATGAATGCTATCGTCACTTTTTGATGATCGTTCTAGGCTGCTTCAATATATTTTGTGTAACAAGTGGCAAATGATTTCCAGGAATATGCTACAAGGTCCTTGGAAAGAAGCGTCTGCCCCTGTCTTGACCTTGTATATAGATGACAAAAATGTCAATGCAGAGGCTATTGCTATGTCATTAGCATACCTTTATGGACACCACCCTAAGCTTGACGACAATAATGCCTTCCGAGTTCTCGCTGCTGCATCCTTCCTTGATCTTCAGGTATCTTGCTTTATACTATGGTTTGCCACAGTTATTGACCATATTAGTTGACCTTCGTGTTCATGTTTATGCATCATACACTTTGCTCCGTTGTATTGTCCTTAACTCCTTTTTGTTTATAATTCCCACAGTATTATATTTAAGTTGAAATGTGCAGGATTTATGTGTCATTTGCACAGACTTTATTATTTCTGAGCTTTGGACTTCAAACTTCTTAGCTTATCAGGTTAGTGGTGCACTGGTTCTTGTTCGCTTGTTGTATAATTACAAGTTTCTTCAAAAGGATTAAATTTTCGTGATAGGTGTTTGTAGAGAATCAAGATTATGGCGTACATGGAGAAAGAGTTAGAAAGGCTTGCTGGGGATACCTTTGCCAAAGTGGTTTCATGGAATTGAGAGAGGTACTGCCTCCCATCTTCTCTCTCCTAGTTTATTAGAATTGAGAGTTAGAAAGTCTAAATTTTTTTTGTGCCATGGTAAGAATGATACACAAGCTTCAGTATATGAAATCAGATCATGCTCTCTAGCTTACCCTTGTGTAATTTACAAAGTTCATCTTGTACTTCACGATTCTTTGGTCCAAGTGAAATGCCGGAAAAGTAAAAGCAAAAATGCTACAGAGATGTAATAATAAATAAAAGGGCAAAAATATATGAGAAACTTGTATTAAGGGATAGTCAAATACCTGCAGAGTACAATTTTAAATAGACTTCAAGATTCACAAGCTCGAGGGGATTCCTATTTTGGAACTGATTTTGAGATCCTATCTAGCGACTACTTTTAACCAGGCTTTCTCCTTGGTACATGTAGGCGGGCTTACTTTCCACTCTTGTTTGAGGTTGACGTATTCCTCTTTTGCAATCCTTATGTATCCTTTTGCATCCCTTTATTGGGCGTTGGCTTGTTCCTTGATGTTTTCATCTTTAACCATTATCTTCTTTAAATGGCAAGCAATGAATCATGACAAACCGACAAAGTTAGTGTACTCGCCACTCCTAATCCTAAGATCATCTATATCTACAACCCTTCACTATCGATTGTTGATTTAGGAATTATCACTTACTCTTCAGAACCATTACCAAAACCAACAACCACAACCACAACCACAACCCATATCTTTTTTTGTAAGCAACTTAATGATCTTTTTTTTTTCTACTTCAGTATCTATCCCAATTTCCTAATGCATGTCAGCTCCTGATTTAAATACATGTCCCCCAACCCGTCCCCCCAAACCCCCCCCCACACCCCCCCCCCCCCCCCCCTTAAATAGTACTCCGTATTTTTCATATATAGATTCTTATCTTATATACTAACAATTTTTAATGTTCTAAGCGTTTTTAACTCATTTAAATTTTCCTCATTTGATTTTACGAGAAAAAGAGAAAAATCCGCATTTTTTGATTTCTACTCCCAAGAGAGTGAAAAAACATGAACTTTGATATGTTTTTTTTTCTCAAATTATCGGACAGTTGAAAGTAATCAGAATGTCCAACATAAACTTAACAGCTTAAAGTATTGTGTCCAATGATAAACTGCTCTGTTGCATGATTTGTTTAGGCAACCGGTTATCTTAGTCGCTAGACCATGCAGTTGGAGCACTCTTCATTGTTTCCTTGTGCACTTTTTGGTTTGTCTTTTGTGCATGAAAAGTGCCAAGAAAGAAGGCTGAGTATCTTGTGTTGTACGATCCCTGAGTCTGTCCTTCCTGTCTACCAATAAATAATTTTTTAGTGTACTTTTCCCATCGTTAATTTTGCACTCCTCTTGTGAGAAGTACAAGGTGAGAACGCTGCAATATGTGGTCTCACAAAGAGGAGCGTAAATCATTACCCATCTCATCCCGTACCTCCAATGGGCAACGAGCTAATGATGTTTGGAAAAAAAATTGTTTCCGTTTAGCCTTGAATAGTGATTCCTGACTTCTTGTAATTACTCATAATCAAAGTTCTTAACTGGTATCAATGGTGGTGTAGGAAGTAAGTTTGCTTGTGCTAGTCATTTTTACAACTTTGTTGGCCGCATTTGTTCCCTTTATAAATTATAAATGCTTTCGTGCCCCTCTACGGGAGTATACTCTTTAAATCTAGTGAAGCTTAATAAAATGCACTTGTGGTCAAGTACGTATCTTTACTAGAACTTATATGAGCTATATCATATTGTCTTTATTGGACTATGTATATATTAAGTGAGTGGTTTGCATGTAAGTACTGCCTTATGAAATGCTACTTATCTCTAACTTTTTGAATCAGTGGTTTGGTACTGGTAGCTTCTGCGATTTTAAATCTTCCCGATTTTTGCAGGTTTTACCAAAACTTTCACCTCAAACACTGCATGCTCTACTAGCCTCTAATGAGCTGTGGGTGCCCAGTGAAGAGAAGCGGTATATTGTTTTGTGGAAAGCAGTTTCTCTAATAACATTTTGATGTTTGTCATGCTGGATAATATCTTTATTTTTCCCCTCTCAATTGAAGGTTTGAATTGGCATTATATACATTGCTCAAGAAAAATACTCTCGACAAGGCTGAAACCCATGACAAACAAGATGCAGGTGCAGAGACAGGAGTAGCTGGCCAGTCAGAATTAAAAGAGAAGGATGTTATTGAGGCCTCTTGTATTAAAAATCGGGAACATGAAGGACATGTAAGTTCAGAAATATTATTTATCACTCGGTGCTGCTCACAGGTTTTGTGTTTGCGTCCTTTTTCTTATGAGGTAGCCATCATTTGATGCAATCTCGACGCAATATAATTTACTATGGGTCACGTGGAAGCTCCTCGATGATGTTACAAAAAGGGTGAGATTGCGTACAACCGACACCCCTATCCACTAGTTGTGGATGCCCTCGGGGCACTGGCGTATTGTTGTTGAATGATGTATTTAATATCACACTGAAGTTTTTGACGCTAAACAACAGGTGCATAAAGTTTCGTGCAGCGGGCCAAATGTGGCAATGGGATACCCTCACAATATGGAGCAACCATTACTTAATGACTACTTTTTCGATTCAGACAGGTATAGGTCACCATCTTATGGAGGGGTGCAGGTTGGTTTTGCTGCTACTGGACAGAGAAATGATGGTGAACCAGCTGAAGGACCCTCTGATGAAAGCATATGCTGTCATTTTAATAACTCTAACTGGCTCTTGGAAAGTCATTCAAGGCAAGGTTCCTCTTCCTCGACCAAATCCACCTGTGACGAGATTATGCCTCCTCTTTCTTGGGGTGGCACAAATGTGGGAAGAAAACAGGTAAAAGACTATGGTAAAAGCAATGCTGTGTTGACAGGAGAAGAATATGAAACATTTATCAACATATTCGAAGGGGGCTCAGTTTTATACTGCCACATGTCATTTGAAGCTCTTTTGAATGTTAGAAAGCAGCTGGAAGAATTGGGGTTTCCTTGCAAAGCTGTGAATGACAGTCTTTGGTTGCAGGTTTGTGGCCTGCATCTCACTTCACAAGTACAAAAGTTTGCTAAGTTTTATTAGTCGCCATTATTTCAAAGTTCATTTTGTGAAGACTCCATCTCCCCTCTGATTTAATGGTTCCACGCTTGCACTTAGTTGACCTGAAAGAGACTATGTCATTTGATTGCTGAGCAACTCTGGTTACATGCCAGCTGTGTAATGCTTAATTGAGATGAAAAGAAGTGTTAAGTAGTTGAAGAATCATCAATTTGATGTATCATAGCCTGATTTCGTTGTCTTCTTGACAAAGAAATGCACCTTGATTCTTGCATCTCTTGATTGTTGTTTATGCCTCTAGTCTAGGAGTTTCATCAAATCTGAGTTGAGCGATCTACAATTCTTTGTATGTTTGTTACTGGAAGATGAGGATAGATCTTTTTGTTTATACTTTATTTTATGGTAATGGAAGCAATCCGTATGATGAAATTAAATTTGAAAAACATCTTTTATATAGTCAAATTATTTCATTCTTTTTTTATACGAGCACCCACAGGAGAAAGGCTCAATATGGGAACTACAAAAAGAGGGATGGCAAAACATTTACCTTTTAGTTTACTCCTCTTGCCCATTGGTGTTATGGGATCTCTCTTTTTTTGCTCTATCATATTTCTGTTTTAATCAATTTTCTTATGTTATTTTTTTGGTTTCATTTGTGGTGTATTTCTAGATGCTCCTCAGTCAAAGGGTGCAAGAAATTGCTGCTGAGACTTGTAATAATTGCTGCCTTTTAGGTATAGCATGTGCGTGCAGGCAGCAGTTTGTCTTTTCACATGGTGTTGCAACCACAAGTTACTATATGCAACCTTCTGATCAGCATAATACACCTGGCAACATTGGAGATCTTTACGTATCCACTGTTCAAGGTGAAGGCAACGGTAATATTAGGCCAGTTAGAGTGCATGTTAGGGGGTCAAATGATGGTCTTGCTGGTATCGGACGAGGTGCTGCATCTGCTTCATCTTCCGGTGGTCCCACACGATTTGTATTTTCCCGTGTACCTTTTGGTGTGGGAAACAGGAATGGCCAGCAGTCTCTTGCTAATGAACATCCCGAGCAGAGAACCAATCAGCATGTGGACATGTCGAGAGACGGGTTAACCGCTTTGGTTGGACTCAGTGATGGAAGAAGCAATGTTAATGTTCATGGCGGGGTGTCTGAGAGGGGTCATGAGATGGATCTAAGAAATGGCGTCATTGGAACTTCTGCTACTGGGCTTGGGGCTGGGGGGATTCGAATGCCGGAGTCTTCTGATCAAGATGATGCTTTTGAGTGGGAGAACATGGACAATTCTATATCATTGGATATGAAGACACCTTTAAGTCATTTCCCGCCGTTCCGTTTTGGGTTGGTGCTCTTCCCTTTACTTTTGTACTCCCTCCATCCCATTTATATTGCTCCCGTTGACTTTGGCAGTCAACATGGAGTATTGGACTATTTAAGTATGCTCCAATATAGCATGTATAAAAAACGTCATAGAAGAAGCATGGCAACACCTGTGGAACGGGACTAGTAAACTATGCCAGTATGCCCCAATATAGTTGGGGCATAGTTGGAAAGGCTAATGGTCAAGTTTCACCATCAAAGTCAAAATGGACAATATAAATGCGATTTAGGTAGTATCATACATCTTCCAACCTGAATCTTAATCTCCCCATTTGACTTTGTTGGTCCACTGATGTCAAGTTTACCTTCTCATATAATTAACGATATGATGTAAAATGTGTCATGTTTGATTTATCAGAACAACAATTTCATATTGCCACTTTTAGAAAGTTGTAAGTATTGTATACAGAAGGAGACTGCCAGTCAAAGATTCAAAGTTGTCGTCCTTTGACTAACAGAGTCAAAGGGTTTAATACAAATGTGACGTAGGAAGTTCCTTTTGATGTGTTTGGGGTTCCTTACTGTCTGCCGTAGCCTGAGAACATAGATATTTGTCGACAACTAAGATGAATGCTTATGAGCCTGGAATAGCGTTTTAGTAAAGCTTTGTTCTTCATTGAAATTGAAAAGATTTTTGCCTCAACTATCGTCATCTATAATTTATTGGTCCTTTATACAACTAATACAAGTGTTGTAGCAATTTGCTAAATATCTATGGTCAAAGGTTCACTTAATGATTCAAGATAGTGTGTTGTTATCACTAGAATTTCTAATCTGTTTCCTTGTTTCTTGTTGCTCATTTTCCTTCTCGTTCGTTGCTATTGCCTAGTTTATGAAATACTGTGGTGTTAACAGGGTAGAGTTTGAGGAAGTACACCGGCTTAGTGATGGGCAGGTTAAGCATTCACCAGAAGCGTTTTATGGCGGTTCGTTTTGGAAGGTATTTTTGTATTTCTGATTTGCCGTTTTTACCTTGAATTTGTCAATAGTTGTATCATGTTTTCCTCCTGTTGTTTATGTATGTTTTCAAAACAGATCAGTGTTCAAGCTTTTAATGACGAAGACTCTCAAGGACGTAGGACACTCGGTAAAACTTCATGAACACTTTATCCTTTTTTTATTTAAAAGCGCAAGTTTTCCCGTTAACGTGTAGTAATAGAATCTTTCTTAACTTTTTATGTGACCTTACATTCCATCTATGCTGTATCCGTATGAGTTGGTTGTTTAATATTATCAGCTTCGAGTAATAACTCACATATACAGTAGCTATAACACTTTCTTTGATGATTTGAAAATAACTGTTTAGAGATAGTCAAATGAGAACATCATGTACAGTATCGCTACATCAAGTGAAAAAATAATAGTCATAGTTGAAATTTGACCAAAAAGTCAAAGGAGAACAATAAAGTTAGAATATAGGTAGTAGTATTTGTGTTGGTATTTTATCATTCTATTCTATTATTTGCACAAAGTTAAGGCATGCCTCAACTAACAACAAGGGATTTATGTCAATTGTCATTTGCCCCCATCGTGTGGCTTCTTCATGTTTTGTTGATTATATCCAGGGTTGTTTATTCATCGGCGGAAGGCTGAAATGGCAAATCCTCTAAGAAAGGTAGCGTCAACATTATTCCTTTCGTTTTTCTTTGTGGCTAATCTTTATCGTGGTTGATTGTATTAATGTCTTTATTCATTGTTGATTTTACTTATTGCTTGCATTTCATCAAAATAGCCAAATGCCATTTGCGCTATTCTGATTTCTGATAGCTTATAGATTACTCTTTAAGTATACAGTACATGTTACTTTCAGGTGCATATGCATGTAGATACTCGTGAAAAGGTTACAGCTCTGTATCAGGTAAATTGCTCCTCCTTGATAAACGTGCTACTCCTTGACCTCTATTGCCGTTGTTTAGTAAAAACTCTAATGCTTTTTAATAATCACAGATATCAACTTTTTCACCATTACGTATAATGTTTTCCTTTACCAGTCATTTTGTGGAATACCATTCATGTGCTGACTATTTTTCCTCGGTTGACCGCACTCTATTCATAGCTGCCATTGGGTGTGAGAGTTAAACGCGCAAAAAAGAAATTGCTTTAGGATGTCTCGAGACCCCATGTTATAACTTACAACTCTTAGATCCTACATTCGGTGGGAGAGTAAATGGGTAGCATAAATGTCATTTTATAGCATACCTAGTTGGAAGCTCAGATTCTTTCTTTCACTACAAATTAGAAATGGTCTAGTAACTTGTGTTTGGTAATTTTGACAGAAAGCCGCATTTTTCAAGAACATTTGTACAAATATGGGTCTCTATTATGCTGGTTTTTCTTTCATTTCCCTAATTGCTTGTACATTGACATGACTTGCATGTTTGTACCAGTTAATATGTGCATCAAAGCGAGAAGTGATGGTATTAGGAAGCTTTAAACAAGCAGGTACCCTTTTACCGAAAGCTCCTAAAGGATGGGGTTGGCGTAGTGCTCTTCTTTTTGACGAACTTCCAGATCTCCTTCAGAATGGATGCTTGAGAGTGTCCGCTGTTGTACAGCTTGTCTAAAATATATTATACACATACAGTATTTTTGTTCTCCCCAATCGACACATATCCTCTTATCTCCTTTTTTCTCAGTATCTTTTGCCACATGAGCATCTTTTTTAACGCAGACCGGGTTTGGTTTGAACTTGGACGTCTTCAAACTTAGGTTATGAATAATGCCTTCTGCACCAAGCTGCTGTTGACTGTTCATGGTTAATGATGTCTTCAAGTGCCTGAGCTTATAATTGAACCAAGAAGAAGATTATACCAGCTAGAAGTCCATTGTAGTGCAAGTTATAATCTTAGGTTCTTAGTTCCATTTCGGTTATGTAATACTCCGTATGAATTAATACGATCTTTGTAATTATAGAGCTTAGTTTGTGTGAAATTTGTCTTTCTTTGTAACTAAATCTAAAAAAAGTGTAATTCAGTGCATCAGTCCAATTTTTAATACTTGTAGCTCAAGATTGAAAGCTGACAAAGGAGTCATTATCCCAAGTCATTCGAGTCGAGGGGGATTCCTATCTCACTAACTCTAGAGATAAGATTAGGTAAATATGCATTTATTAACTAAACAAAGAGAATTATAATCCATTGTTGGAGTGTTGGTGGTGTCTCATTTAATAATTGGAGATAGGGCAGTATAATTTAGGATAAATATGCATTTTGCTCGAGAATTTGGGCAATCAAACAACGGTAGGACGGTAGGTTGAAACTTGAAAGTGAAATACGGGGAGACAAGAGACAAGAGACAAGAATGCAGTTGGTGAGTTGGACCATTATCTATAGGTTTGTTTGGCAGCGAAAATCAGGCTCAGTAATTCATTCATTTCCTTCAATGCCTGCAGCAATACTCTCGTGGACCTCGAGTCTAATACTTGGGAACTTCCATACACATATTTCTACTCTTTTACTCAACCACTTTTCGCCTTTTCGGTTATGTTATATCCACATACCTTTTTTTAATTATTATATCAAAGAGTTTATCACAAGGAATTTAACGGTATAATTTTTTAATGGGTTTTTCTCATTTATACCCTTGTGTTCTTTCGTTTTCTCATTTGTACACCTCCCTTTTAATTATTCTCAGTTATACCCTTGAACTTCTCCCTTATTCCTAAAAGTGACCTTAAACAAATTTTCCGTCGCATACAGTCCTGTTAATGACTTCCCTCCCCAAAAATATCAACTAATTAGCACGACATCACCAATCCAAATCATCTTCATCATTGATTTTTCATTACTTAAAATCCATATGATCATTAAATTTAATGATGAAGATGATTTGGATTGATCATGCTACTTATACTGTCGCATGATCTATATGATAATTAAATTCGATCGACGCCTTCCTCAACCAATATATATATATATATGCCTTATTAAAATCCATAGCCAAATCTCAACCATAACCTACTTTTTAAGCCTACCTCACATCGTCATATATCCATTTTCGCCATTAAATAACCACCACCTTCTCACTTTTACATCATCATCACAAGCTTCCACCTCCAGCAGCTCATGGATTGTCACGTCCCTGTTGGTTGGGAATGACGGTGTGAACCAACTGGTGTCTCATAAACTGGGATCGATTGCAACAAGTTTGGTGGAGAAGATACCGTATCTTGCGGTATTTGAGTTTGGACGGTGCCTCAAGGAGTTTAAACATGGCGGCAAAGGGTGTTATTGATGTTGAGCTTTGATAGCAGATGGCTGGGTTATTGACGAGGTGGCTAGGTGAATGAAATGTAAGTCATAGAGGTTTGATGCCATGGTGATACCTTCTGTTTGTTTATGTGGATGATTATGGTGCCAGAAACGAGAAACCAAACAAACTAACGGAGATAGTGACGACAAAAAGTTTGTAAGGTAACTGTTGAGAACAAATGGAAAATTAGAGAGTACATCTGGGAATATTGAATAAGTAAGGGTACAAGTGAGAAAACGCAAAAGTAGAGGGGTACAGATGAGAAAAACCCCTTTTTAATAAGTATATATTTATAAATATCAAAGTCAAAGGCCTGTCTCAAAAAAGAAAAACGTCATTGAATAAAAACACGGAGGGAATATAAATTACTCTAAAGTTCCTTAAAATATACCTTCACGGTTGTTTATCTGACCGTGTATAATTTACCAGTTCGACTAAGCAAACTTTTCATCAAGGGCTCTTGACTAACAAGTTTAAAAGGTTCTCATAACTAGGGCCTAAAGCTTTACTCCGTATATGTTTACATATTTTTAAATAAGTAAGGCCCTGTTCTTTTGGGCTGAATAGGAGCTGAACTGAACTGAACTGAACTTATAGGAGCTGAACTGAACTTATAGAAGCTGAACTGAACTTAAAGGGGCTGAGTTTAAGTCCAAAAGAACAGGGCCTAATACTCTCTCCGTCCAATCAAAATTACCTTTTTTTTTTTTTTTACGAAGATTAAACAAATAAGTGAGAACGAATATGAACCACACAAAAAGCATATCTCCCAGTTGCATATGAAAGACCCACAATAACTTACTAAATATAGAAATAGATAACTACTAACTAATACACCCAAAATGAAAATATATAGCTTTTCACCGGAACGAATAGAGTAACAAGTAAAAATATAGCGCTGCCTGATTTGATTTTCTTATATTTGGGGTTTCAAATTGATATTTTATCCGGAAATATCAAGTTTATTTGATGAGCCAGACTTGATCTAACACCCAGACTAAGGGTAAGATTATTGGTGAGTCTTGACACAAGACTAACATGAGTCTTAAGACAAGACTACCAATAATCTACTAAAGTTTTGACAAAGTCTTAAGTTGAGTCTTTAAAATTAAAAACTCAACTTAAAACTCTTATGGGGTCTTGACACACTTTTTAAGGTATCTTATCCAATAAATGACAAACATGTGTTAAATCAATTTTTTTTTCTTTATTCTTAAAAGTTTACAAAAAAAAAAGTAGAGTCTTGATAAGATTATGAGGGATAATATATAATGTCTAAGGTGAGTCTCAGGAGAGTCTTAACAATAAAAAAAATAAAAGTTAGTGGAAAGCTGATTGGACTGAGTTTTAAGACTATTGAAGAGTCTTAGCAATAATCATACCTTAGGAAAATGTTTAACCTCAAACTCAATACAAATCTTAGCAAATATTAAAGACTCCACTCAAACTCACTTATTTCTTTCACTTTATCCCTCATGTTCATCAAAATACTCTAAGAAAAAAAAGTGGGATCCACTTAAGTCCACTTTTTCACTCACAATTTACTATTCACTTGTCTTAAAGTGTACAAATTCTCATTTGTGACGGACCGACCCGCCGCAAGCTTGTGACGAGTCAAATCCCCCTCACAAAGAGTAAGGAAGGGGCAAGTGGGGTGTAAATGGAGCCCCCCACTTGCCTTACCACTAGCTCTTTGTGAGAGAGATTTGACCCGTCGCAATAAGTCGCCTCGTCACAAGCAAGACTTATTGCTTAAACCGAGTCTTAAAAATCCAAGACCCAAATTGAGACAAAAGAATAGTGTTATCCACATTATTGCATCAACTTGATAAATATAAACAACGTCTGAGCTTGAGACCTTCCCTCAAACTTGGGATAATCTTAGCCTAAGGATCACAGTTTGACCCTTATTTCTAATTAACCTGACCCAAGACGCTTCGCCTCATGTGTTTATTGTTGCACATTGATCGTATCCCTAAAGAAATTGAATTCAACCTAAAAATGACATGAAGCCGAATTGACCTAACCCGATCTCATTTGACACGAGTTTTTGCAAAACCTGAATTTATCCCTCCAAATTAACCTAACCCACACCCGACCCTTTTCACAGGTCTAATTTATTTTTATTTATCCTTTAAATATATTTCAAGAGTTACAAAAAAATCAAAATAATTCTGAATACTAATTTCCATCGTTACTAAAAAAAAGTAAGCTCTTTTCTAAAGCAATTAATAAAATGGGAAGATGGAGAAGTCCAATGAGAATTTTAAGTATTCTTACTCTGATAAGAGATACTATATAAATTGTTACAAGTTGTATATATTTTTAATATTATTTGAGAAAATTTTGGGGAACGTACTGTAATACCTCCATATACCAAAGCACCTTATCAAGGCCTACCTTAGTAAATAGAGATGCTACCATCTCGGTTGCTCGAAGTAAATAATATCAAATAGACAATAAAGTAACAATTACTATTAATTATATTTAACCTTTATCACAATAATCCAATTACAACAAAATACAATAAACTCGTCTCACAACTCTAAGACTCACAGAAAGTAAACGTCGCCGTCGACACGTCGCATCCCAGCTATCCCAGTTATTCACGAACATCACCTGCTAAACAATATGCTCCCCATCCCCCAATGGATCATCACAGTTTTGAAAATAGAAAAGGGGCCAGTACCATCATATATCAACCAAAATGCACAACACCATAAAAAAATCATCACAAGGTACCCAAGTAGCCAGTAACCAGTAACCAGTAACCAATAACATTTCCAAACTCCAGTAACCGAGTTCCCGCCGAAGTGGTCACCCCTGCCAGCGTCAGACTGCAGATCTGAACGTCGTTCCACCTACAATGCCAGACCGCAACACTGGACATCAACAACCCCTCTCACCGCAGCGAGAGTTCCCGGAACATTAATGTGCACATCCCCCTCGTGGCGGGCGAGCCACGAGAGGCGAACTCGGGGTGTGGTCCATCTCACGCCGGACCACCAATATAGAACCAGTAAGCAATCACAATCACAAGTAACATCATCACCATCAACCATCATCATCATCGTAGTAACCAACATCAACAATGTCATCAACAACAATCATCATCTACAATATCAAACATCAATCAACATATGAAAGTACAGAGTAGGGAAACCCTACCTCAAAGCAATTTACGCAACAATGGCAAGCAAGACTCGAATCCTTCTTCTATGAATTTCCCTCCTAACAATTATACAAATAATATAAATTAACAATCTGTTATAGTTACTTAATTCCTTTTTCACATTTCAAATGGTTTACATTCGAGTCTTTGGAGGGATTGTTCTTTTTATAGTTTTCACGAAAATCGTTAAAGCGTTTGTTCAAGATAAATTTCTCCTCATTATGTTGCTCTTTGGCTTGGGAGAATTTAGCCTCTATATCTTTCAAATGCTGAGAAAGAAAAGAGTTTTCTTTCTTGTGATCAATGATAGCAACTTCCTTTGCCTTAGCTTCAGATTTCAAAAGCTCGTTGACTTTCTTCAATTCTAAAGTTATAGCCTCATTAGCTATAACTTTAGCTTGAAGTTGTTTAATGTTGAGTGTTAACTCTGAGATTATAGCTTCATTGGCTATAACTTTAGACTCAAGAGTGACTTTCTCAACATTTGTCATATCTGCAGTTGTAGCTGGAGTAGCTGTAACTTTAGATTTGAGCTTTTTGGCTTTGGCATTCAGAAGTTGGTTTTCCTCAGCAATGTCTAATATTTGTTCCCTAAGGTCTCTTAACTCTAGACTCCGTTCATGACAATGATCTAGGGTTTTTTCAAAATACTTAACTAAGGACTTCTTAGATAACTTCTTAACTTGCCTTTTAAGTTCAAGATGACTAACCTCTTCTTCGTCGTCTGAATCTGAGTCTGAATTACCGACAAGGCACATCTCAGATTTGGAGCATTCACTTTTGTTGTAAATGTCAGAAATTAGGTCAAGACCGACGTTGCTCAGACATAGATTAACAACTTCTTCTTCTTCTTCTTCTGACTCGTCGTCTTCTGTGTCGAGATCTCCCTAGCAATAAGCCATCATGATTTGCTTGAATTTCATCTTGGTTTTGTCTCGTTGATTTTTGTCTTTAATTTTCTTCCAGGTGGGGCAATCTGTAATCAATGATCATTGTCCCCACACTTGAAGCAACCACGATTTGAGAGAGACCCTTTTGACTCCGTTGTTTTCCTATAAGTTTTGTTAGTGTTATTTTTAGGCGTTTTTCCTTGTTTTCGATTGAAGAATATTTTCTTAAAACTCTTAGCAAATAACACTGTTTCATCCTCAAGATCTGAATCTTCTTTTTCGCTAGACTCAGATTGTAAGGCCATTTTCTTGCTATTACTAGCATCTGCGTCATCCCCATCAAGAGTAGTCTCTTGAGCTATTAGGCTTCCGAGTAGCTCTTGACAGGATAGATTAGATAGGTCCTTACACTCCTCTATTACTGTCACCTTTGGTCTCCATCGTTTGGATAGACTTCTAAGGATCTTTCTAGCAATTTTCTCGGAGTCAAAATTTCTTCCTAGATTTTTCAATTCATTGAAAATACTAGAGAAGCGAGTGGTCATGCTATCAAACGTTTCATTTTGTTCTATAGAGAACAATTCGTACTTTCGCATTAGCAGTGCGATACATTGTTTTTGACAACAAGTCCCCTCATAGGCTAACTCTAGACCGTCCCATATTTTCTTGGCAGATGAACTAGATGAGAATCGATCAAACTCGGTAACAATCATGCCGTTTTGCAACAGACTAATAGCTTTTGAGTTTTTCTCAGCTTTCTTATAATCCGCCTCAACATAGTCCTCTTCCTTCTTTTCGGTGGAAGTGCCAGTAATAGATCCAAGCATAACCTTATTCGAACCATTCTTAATGACTAGCCAGCACTCCCAGTCGTTACCCTTAATGTGATGGGTCATCATATTTTTCCATAAACCATAGTTCTTCCCATTGAATACGGGACACTTTAGGTATTTGGAATCCATTAAAATAAAATTAAATGCAGCGGAAAATAGATAAACAAAAAAGATAAAAGGATTAGACTCCTTGTTGTAAGGCAATCAAGAGCATGAGGCTCTGATACCAATTGTAGAGTCTATTGATCAAATACGAAAGAGGGGGGGGGGTGAATTGAGTATTAAAAACTAGCCCCACTTTTTCGACTTATATGATGTATAATTAATTACTTTATTTGATTGAGTAAAATCAACTAATTAATTAATCAATGAATTATGCGAGTAACGAAATAACGAAATAAAGAGGGACACTAGAGATTTTTGAAGTGGTTCAGTTTCATAAATCGAAACCTATGTCCACTTTTCTCGATTAATAATTCTTAGTACCTCTTTACGGATTACAAAAATTATCAACCTACTCGTATAATCAACTATGATTATAACTTAATTGAGTATCGCTTAATACTCTATTCTATTTTACGTTAATAAGAAAGTACAATGATATCTGCCCCAAGTTTTCTGGAGAATTAGAAATTGGGTGTACTACACCTAAAAAGTACTTTTACCCATAATATCTTTATGATCGACATTTATTTTGCTAAATGCAATTTTTGGGTATTAGATACCTATTATGGTTCTCATCAATGTATTCGATACATATAATAAAGATTCGTGCGACGACTAGCCGTGATTAAATGTCGACCTACAAGGAAAATAGAACTATTGTAGTTTTTATTTCTATAGAGACATATAAAAGTTATAATGTGCTCAATCTAGTTTTGGATTTAGAGGTATACTTTAATAAAAGTTATTATGTACACACCTATAAAATAAGAATATACCGAGCACAATCACACTAAGCTTCTTTCTAGAATCGTATCAACTTTAGTGTACGACACAAGTGTTTCACTTTTGTGAATGGAACAAGTGTTGTATTTTTATGCCTATACTTGGTCAATGGTTATGCCATACCAATCAAAGGTAATTATATTCTTGACCTAAACTAGAAATTACTTGTCATATAGATTGTAAAAGGCTCAAAATTGGTGACCCGGATCTAATCTTAATTCTGGATTGTGTAGCACATTAAGAGGCTAGTATTAACTAGTATCCCTAAAACATTTGATTTTGAATCTTATGGTGTGTGCGAATCTTGTATTCAAGGCAAGATAATTCGTCCCCCTTTTTTATTAAAAAGGAAATCAAACTAGTGAGTTATTGGCCCTATTACATAAGGATATGTGTGGTCCAATAACAATCACAACCACAACCAAAGATGGTTATGACTATTTCACTTTATTTAGCGACAATTTAAGTAGATATTGTGTTTGATTCTACTTAATGAGGTGCTAAGAGAAATCTTTGAAAAGTTCAAAGAGTTTCAATGTGAAGTAGTTAACCACAAAGAGTATTAGATCAAGGACTTACGTTCTAATCGTAACAAGAAATATCTTTGATTTTCACCAAAAGTATTGTGAAATAGTTTCACGAGTTAACTTCTCTAACACACATTATGAGATAAGGTGTTGTTGTATAGAGAAACAAAAGCTTATACGATATGGTTTTGTCTTTGTCACGTCACACTGAGCCACTTGACTAACCTTGGGCTTTTATTATTTTGTCTGCTATTTCTTTTCCCACCATATCAAAGCACATTTAAAACAGTCGGATTTTTTTTCATATACGATATGGATAGGTAGCGTACCTAATTTGTAAGTTATCCGAATGAAACAAGTGCTCAATAATCCTACATTGATCACGAGAACAAAGCGTTTGTGGCTCGTGATGCTATCTTTCAAGAAAAATGCGATTATTTCTTGATAATACAGAGTGGGAGAAAATGTTTCAAGAGCCACAAACTAAGTTTATGACCCGGAAAAAGTTTCAAGAGCCACAAATTAAGTTTATGACCCGTAAAAAGTTTCCTCATTGCTTATTCAGAAGTTGTTTCTTCGGAACCTAGGAGGCCAAGTGGAATTTTTCACTCTTTGATAGTGATGAATTCGTATTACTTTTAGAAAGTAACTAACCTGTGACTTATGAAAGACTGTTTCTAGTCCCAAATTTATGTTATGGCTTAGAGTCATGCAATTCGAATGGACTCCATGCACGATGGTCATGTGTGTGACCTGGTAAATTTTAATTGAAGAAGTACGACCTCTTCAGTGTAAATAGATTTTTAAGATCAAAATCTGCATGGATGAACATTAAGATGTTTTAAAAGATAAATTGGTAGGCAAAGAGTTTGCACCAATTGCAATGCTTTGACCCATTCGAAAATACTTAGCGATTACAACATATCATAATAGTATGATGACAATTGGATCTCAAGAACCGCCTTCTTGAATGTGATTCTAGAAGAGGTTTAATAATTTATATCAACCAAAGGGTTTATAGATCCAATCAATACTAAGATAATGTGACAATTTAAGAGAAAGTCTTAAGTAAGCACTAAATAGTTGAAATTAGTGGGTCAATCATGTCATAAAGCATTTCTCGACATCTCGAGGGATTATGTTGATACATGAAGATTAGTGGGAGTAATGTGGTTTTCATCAGTCTTATATGTAAAGACATATTGATCATTTTGGATGATGGAAGACTTTGGAGAGGTAGAATACATCTCTTAGATATCTGGATTTATGGAGATAAATCTAAAAGGATATTAGCATTAAGTCAACATTCTTTTATTGATAAGATCTTTGACTAGTTCAAGAAAGTTGAACACATGATAATTGATTCCTTTTAACTTCCGCTGCGGGATCAATTATAAACGCTGTGATGTATGCTCAAACTGACATTTCGCATGCTTTGAGCATGACGAGTCGTTTTTAATAAAATCCAAGTGAGAGTCACTTGATAGCCATAAAGAACATTCTTAAGTACTTGCGAAGGACTAAGAATATGTTCTGAATGTTTGGAGTATATATACCGAGTTGTGTGTAAGGGGTTACACAGACGTCAGTTTCCAAACTGATCAAGGTGATTTGAAATCACGAATTGGCTGTGTTTTATAGAAGATTTATCTATTGAAAGAGTACCAACAAGAAAGGACTATTGGAAGGGTTCCAAGTAGGAGTGACATTTCCAAGTATAAATGTCATGTATCCGCTGGAAGTGTTCTAGGCAGTTAATCATTGCGGATTTCACAATGGAAATGGAGTACATTGCATCATTTGATGAGGCATATGAAAGTAGCATGAATTCGACAGTATTGGAGGGACTATGAGTAGTTCCTACAACTGCGTATCCTATCCCATGATATTGGTAAAACAGTGGGAGCTGCCTTTAGGCTAAGGGGCCTAAGTCTATATTCAAACCTAGACACGTACTCAGAAAGTTTCATGTAATATGTGATTACGTAGACAAAGGGAAATAGCAATCAGAATTTGGAAAGATGCAAGTATTGCTAATCCATTAGCCATGCCTTTTGCAGGCTGAACATGATAGTCATGTCCTTTCAATGGGGATTGAAACGTGTACCTGAATTGCTGGAGATTGTGGGATATCAAATTATTGATAGCGTATCAATTTTTTCATATATTTGATAATCGCATTCATTGTTAGAGTTTCATTAAAAACTTCTTTATTTAATTTGACTAAATTTTAATACTTTGTTTATCCGAATTGGTTGAAAGAAAAGTTGAACCCAATTCAAGTGAATAGGATGAACTTAGTGTTTTGTCCCTAGTCACTTATATGAGGTGACGTCTAGAAGTGACTAGATTGTAAGTCGATCGATGGTTGGTTCAGTACCATGGGGTCATGGAGATGACTGGTCGTTTACATAGACAGACTGTGGAGACACTCTGTCAGGCAATGATCATAATAGAGTCCCTTATCAAATTTGTTGAAGCCTGGTCGTGGCGAGGATTTCTACTTTATTCCTATGAGTCGATTCTTTAGACTGGCGACCATTTACGTGAGTCAGTGTAGTTTCCGATTAACTTCGGTTTTTGCCCTAGGTCGTGCAGTGAAAGGAGGCCGATCGGCATCTTCTGGGTCATGGTGATCTGCATTATACAGTGTAAGATGGGTCAACATGAATTGTCCACCCACGTTGGGTATTAACATCTTCGGGCCACTTGAGGAGTAGTGACTGGAAATGCGTGGCCACGCTCGGAAGTGATCTCTGGTAGATTTTCCGGTCAGACAGTTACTCTCTAGATCAAGAAAACCACTCAATATATAAATATTAAATCATAAGTGCGACCTGAAAAACACCTTGTGATGAGTGCGAGGATGTGACGCAAAAGAGACAAGAGAATCGGTAGCACACAACTTGTTGAGACAAGTAAAATGTTGTTGGGGTAAAGGTCCTCCACAAGAGTATGACTACATGCACAACTTGTATCGGACAAGTGGAAGATTGTTGGAGTAAGTGTCCTCCACAATAGTGAATTTATATAATGAAACTCATTTGGAATATACGTGGCATGATTAGTATATTTTGATACTTCACGTCAGTTGATTAACGTAAATCGATAACACTCAGCTGACTAGAGTTAGACGTTATTGTCGTATGACGACGGTGATCAACTGATCCCTTTCGGTCACACCTATATGATGAGACCCTAATAGAGATACTAATTATCATATATATTTGATATATGTTTGGTTACGAGAGTTAATTATTGGAAATTGAGTTAGGAACTCATCCACTTAAGTTTATTAGTCAATTATACGATAACTGACTGAATAAATTTTACGTCTTAATTTAATACGATTAAATAAGATTTAATTTCGTGATTAATCGTTAATTCATTAATTTAGTTGAGGTTATATATATATATTTTGAGGTATAGATAATTAGTTAATTATATTTAGAAGGAGTTGTAAAATAAATTAACTGGGCATTGTGGGACCCATTATATATTGATATAATGGTAAAATATCACTTAAAAGTTAAGTGTATATTACTTATTAATTTGAGTCATATAATTGTTATATGATCAAATTAACACTTAATTATACAAGATAATTAAGCATATGATTAATAAGTATTTGTGGGAAAAATATCAAATATCAAAATGGTCCATAATGGGCACAAGTTACCAATTGTGTGCTCATTAGAGACAATGATAATTGTCTTGATTTACTTGCACACAAACACACTTGATAATGACACATCCTAGAAACCATAATCATTGCCATAACTACTACACTCAAGCTATTTGCATGTGAATAAAATAAGCACAAAATTATCACCCACTTGGGCATGTGATAACCGGCCATAGTGCCTCTTATATGAGCAATTGTTGTTCATTTCAACTAACTTAATTTCTTGCTTATTCACATCATCTCTCTAAAACCTCTACTCTCTACAACTCTCAAAAACACTAATATTCTCTAAGTATTACTATTGTGACACCCTCAAATTTGCGGAAAGAAAAAAATAATTTAAATAAATAAAAGATGAGAATACGTTTCTAATAGGTTCACTTTAGTGAAAATCGGTAAATTTTAAAACCGGAACCTACTATTAAATATATTCCTCATAAGAATGTGTCTTAATAAAAAG
>JAIUZE010014145.1:0-59158 GCA_022085475.1 Heliosperma pusillum | reverse complement strand
AGTGTTGAAAGAGCTTTTTCGGCTATGACATATATAAAGAATAAACTTCGCAATAGCATGGGAGATTTATTGTTGAATGATTACTTGGTTACTTTTATAGAAAATGACCTATTTTGTAATGTAACCGACGATGAAATTGTAAACCATTATCAAAATATGAGAACTCGTCGGCTACGATTAGAGTAGCGTTTCGCAATAAATTTGTATTTTGTAGTCTTATGACAAATTATTAGCGGATGGATTATATTTTTTTGTCATATAATTGCAATGTATATTTTTCGCTACCCCGTCCTTGAGATCCTGGCCCCGCCCCTGGACGGAAATAATAAATTTGGTGGTCAATTAATGATAAAGGGCAAAGAAATAATTGTGAGGGGCGGGATATAGCAAACCCCATAATATAATCATGTAATATATTTACTTGAAAGGAACAACTCGGAGTTAATTTTGATTGATGAGGAGATAGAAATATCTATTGATTAACCCTTGGTTGCTTCACAACCTCATTTCCTGCTTCTATTGATAAATCATAAGGTGATGCAAATGGTCATTGTTTTATTTTGTCGGTGATGCTGATGGATATGAACACAATAACACACTGAGTGGGATCAAATGCCTCCCTTTTGTGTTCAACTTTATTTTGCCCATTATTCACATTTTCATACGTCTCATTTCATTACATTATCTCGACACGTTTTCTAATGTGCTACCTCATCACATTTTTTAGCCCCGTAACTCTTGCTTAACACGGATATTATACGTTTAAAGTTTAAGACGCTCAAGTAGTTTTACCAACTAGTGGTAATAAAGACAAACAATTTCGTAATTCTGAGCCACTGAAAGTGATTATTTCGTATGTTTGACATGTCTTAAGCTTAAGACGGATACTACCCGTCTTAATTGAGTATTTGTGTTTTTAGCAAGTGGGAGGGAACATATTTAGTTAATGAAATTTCAAATATTATTTCAAGCGGGTTTGATATTTTAATATGAGTAAATTAATAATTACTCCCTTTTATAAACCACTTTTCTAAAATAACTCCCTTTTGAAAACTTTTTAATAATTTACTCCCATAAAATGTTCTCAGATCAAAAATTGCACCCAAATGGACCATTCCGTTACGATTTCCGTCAAAATTTGAATTTTCTGGTTTAAAGTCTATTTTTTGGACGAAAATGCCCTTCCTCCCCCTTATAACCCATTGTTGTCTTCTCTCTCCTACAATCTTCAACTTACTTCTAAAATTTCATCCTCATCATTTCCCCAATTTTCCCCCAATTAAGGTATGTTCTTCCTCTTCATCTATCTCAATTCTTATTTCTATTGTAATTTACACTTAAGGTTGGGGGATTCAAACCCAGAAATTAAATTAGGGTTTCAAATTAGGTTTGTCAACCTCAAAAATTGTGGTATTAAATCGATTTAAAACCCATAAATTACTTACAATATTTTCATCATTGTTGGGCGTGGTTTGTTGTTTGTTCGTGCGTCGGAGTTCTCGCAGAAGAACTGGGTTGTTCTTGGACAAAGGTGCACTAATTAAAAAAAGGAAATGAGTAAGGGAGAGAGTGTAGATGATAGCCTTGATATTAAGGAAGAATTATGGGAGATGGCAAACTACAAAACACTCCAAGAAAAGGAAGTACAATTGAAAAAACAATGGGGTCATATTAAACTCAATTAATTTTTTCACCCAATAACTTTTATTCCACTTTAAAAGTTTGTCATTGTTGAAGTTCGACTTTGAAGTTCGAGTTTATTGCCAAGTGACATTGCGATGATAATGGCAAAGAACAAACCCGCACCATTGTAGTTGCTCTAATAACACAGGGGTATATCGGTCATAAAATACAAACTTTCACCTTAAAGTGCATTTGGGTGCAATTTTTGACCTGAGAACATTTTATGAGAGTAAATTATTAAAAAGTTTTCAAAAGGGAGTTATTTTAGAAAAGTGGTTTATAAAAGGGAGTAATTATTAATTTACTCTTTTAATATTTGACAAAAGAAATAACTTGTTTCTATGAGTTGGGAGGAACCTATTTTATCGAGAATTTAGTAAAACACGTAATAAACTACTTTTCTGAGGTGTTGTACATCATTCATCCCGATTATTTACTTTATTTTATTCCCCTCTCAAGAAATAATACAACATAAAATATTTAATAGTTTAATAGAACATAGGGAGTATTATATTACAAAATTGTCTTAATATAAACCGTGTATATTTAGTTAATTATTTTAATATAATCTCATCTTTAAGATATATCAAATGAAGAATTTTCATCTATTAAATGATCAAATTAAATGGTTAGTAATGAAATACACTTTTTAAAAATTTCTTGTGTAAAACCGTCTAAAACAGATATTTGTACATAAGATTATCGCATTTTATAATCGTAGATAGTTTGTTTGTCATGGCATGTGGTTTTGAATTAGAATGTTATTGTCAATACTCCGTACTAAAAAACTGTATATTTGTCAAAAAAAAATATGACTACTTCGTCTACTTGCACGATGTTTTAATGTGAATCAATGTCGTCAAAGAAGGATACGTGTAGATCCTAATTTCAAATTGATACAAAATGGATTGTCTAAGTATAATTATACGGTCTACATTTACAATAAGTTCTTTCAGACGACTTTGATATCAAATTTTAAAAAGTGATTTTATATTGACCCGTGCAACTTTACACGGGTTCTAAACTAGTTTAAGAATGTACAAAGAAATACGTAAGGCTTCCTCACATCACAAAATCAAATTTACTTTGTCCGAAAGATTACGTCTTATCTTCACTAAATAATGAAAGAAATCACAATGTGAAAAAAATGTGGGATCATGACTAGTTATACCATCTAAAGTAATGATAATTGGAGGGGATGTGAGACGTTTAAAAGTAACCAAAGAATTATAAAATGCCAAGTAAAGACAATAAAATCTCATAAATGCATGAAGCGAAAAACAAGATGATACAAAGGTGTTGTTTGGTTACCTAATAAATCACATATATAAGGACTTGAATTCATGTGAAATACAATATATGTAGGTTGTTTGGTTACCCCAATTCACATGAATTAGAACTTACCATGAATTCCAATATGTATTACTACTTCAGTAACACATATTCCAAGCATCATGTACTTAGGAGTCGTTTGGTTCACCATAGGAAGATGGGATTCCCGGGAAGATTAATAAATTCATATGAACTTGAAAATCATGTGAATTGTATAAATATTGTTTGGTTGAATGTAGGAAATACAATTCATGTGGGAACTCGCACTACATTATGTAGGAATTATGTAGGAATTGAAGTGACTTCCTACATTATGTAGGAATTGAAGTTCCATAGGAAGTTTCACTTCCAATGAATTGGGCAACCAAACAATACATTATTTAGCTATTTCTCATGATTTTCCAATTCACATGAATTTAAAAGACAACCAAACAACTCCTTATTTTGGTAGTTTCTCAGAATACAATATGGCCCAATAATTTGAGGGCCATGTGCGACCGCACGAGCCGCACATGCTCAAAGACGGCGGCCCTGGTGCCTTGTGACTTATCACCAATAAACCCTGATCACTTTTGTCACCATAATGCAAAACATGTCTATCAATAAAACAAATTGGGAATAAGAACGGACAAAAAGAAATTATAATCAAAAGTACAGTAATTTTTTCCCTATTGAGTTAATTAAGAGCAATATCAATAGAAGAACTTCATATAAAAATTTTCTTATCTCATGTCATATCTCACAAATTACAATATATAATAACTTTTTTCCACAATAGATGAACTATATGTAAAGTTCTTCAATAAAAACTCGAAAACATTTAGATGGATTCACATTTTTCTAAGTTATATTTATTGGAGCACAAATTCCCATATTATACAACCTCAGTTCTTAAAATTAAGAACGAACTTTTTGTTGCAATAGATGAACTTTTTAAATTAAGTTCTTAGCGACAACCCCAAGGAGAAGAACCACTATTGCTATTGCTCTAAGGAACATTATACATATGGTCGTATGGAGTAGTTGTGTAGGATTTGGATTGTAAGACACTTACGAGCATTTGAAGTAGTTAAAATTCCAATTTTAATTCCAAATCAAATTGATTTTTGGGTGAGAACTAACACTTACCTGTCATAAATGAGAGCTTATATCGAACAATATGAATACAAATCTATAAAATCTAATTAAAAGGGTACCTAAAATAATGTAACATGGCAAATTTTAATGTGACATGCCAACTTTTAATATGACATGCATTATCAATTTATTAGTCACATTATTATTTCTTATTTAAAAAAAAAAAAACTGAAACATTAAATGCAATTTAAATAGCAGTAAGTGGATTATACATCTGATGTACTACCACAGATAATATAGTTTTTGAGCTTTACAATAAAGTTTTTGAGTTTAGTATTAAAAATTATGAATTTTACTATAAAGTTTTTGAGTTCATTAATTTGAATATTAAGCTCAACAAAATTACAATAAAACTCAAAAAACATCACATATAAGATTTAAAATGTAGTTTATAAACTTTAAAAAGCTCGAAAAAAATGCACAAAAGCTCATATTTATACTAGTCTGAGGTAGTACCTCTGATGTATAATCCTTTTTCTCTTTAAATAGCATAACAAACATTAAACTTTGGCCTTTTTAATTCCTAGATAAATTAAACAGCAGTTAAAAATTAAAATTCAAACAAACTTTTTAATTTCGACGTTTATATTTAGAATATTTTAAGCAACGAATAAATATCGCATGCATGGCTCAATTCTTACGTCTTTATAAAATAAAAAGAACAAAAAAGTTGTAAATAGTAAGGGCAAATTTGTAATATACGTAACACTAAACATTGGCCTTTTAGTTTTTAAAACTAGAATAGGTTAAACGACAAATAAAATTTTACATTACTCTAATTTTAAAATGTTTATATGTGCAACACCCTTTTATTGCTATAAACTTGCTCAATTTCATTAAATTGGAGATATATATAAATTTATAAATATTATCTATATAAACAATTTATAAATAAAAGGCAAAGCATACAAAGTAGATTTTCTAAAAAAAATAGAAAAAAAGGAAACTTTTACATTTCATTCCTTCTTCCTCCATACTTCTGTATATATTAAATTTTCTAATATTGAAAAAGAATGCTCAAAAGTCATAAGACCTTATGCTACATATTTATGATTATATTAACTTTGGTAATAATAATAAAAAAAGACATCTAAAAGTCATAAAACCTATCATCAATTGTCTATAAAAGTTTGATGGAAGGCAACATTGGTAAGCCAAAATTCAAGCCCATATTTTTTCTTAAATCGCCAACAGAATTGTATGTGTCAATAATCAATTTTATCATTGTATCAACATCAAGGTAGGTGTATTAAGGTTTTATATTAATAATTTATTTATTTTTAAGTTCCATTGGTTATGAAGTGCTCATCAATTTTTTAAACTTCACATATGTGTTGTTTTGTTCTCATTTAGGGGTTATCAAGATTTGTGGTCTTGCGCTATTCAATGGTAAATATACTTACGTGATTCGATGCTTTATTTATCTTATTATTTAAGGGAGAATTTATATTAATAACGATAAAGTTAATATTAAATTAATTAAATTCCACCATTTTTTGAGTTATTAATTACTCAGTGTTTTTTTTTCTTTTTTGGGATTTTCTCATTTGTACCCCTCTGTTATTGACTTTTCTCACTTGTACCCTTACGTTTCTTAAAAGCCCACCTATACCTCTATGTTTTATTAGTAAATCTCAACTATGACCAAACATTATATGCCGTTAGTTTGGACTGTTAAGTTATGATTTAGCAACTAGTTAATCGTTGATCAAAATCCCCCATACTAAGTACCCTAGAGCTCTCACCTGATTCACCTCCCAAGACTGCCACGACCCATTGACCCCACCACCCAACGACTCAACTACTACAACCGCATGACGACCACTCTACAATCCCACCACCTTCTACACCACTCGACAATCCCATGGCCAGCCATTACCCCACGCTCGACTGTCCCAAGCCCGACATACTAACCTCTCTTGGTCTATCTAGTTAGTGAAGATGTAACTGGTAAGTAATTGTGCTATGTGGTGCATTTGAAGAGGGGTGTTGAAGGTCAAGACGCAAAAGTGATGAGATGAGGTATGAAAAAAGTGGTCGATGACAGATTGACACTTGACAGGTATGAAAGTGCCGGTGCTTAGTAGTAGCATCATAACATGAGGTGGTGCGTGGTTATTCTATTTGGTTGGTAGAGGGAGCATCTTTGATTAAGAAGACATGTATGGTTCATCATTACTTAACAGTGTAAAACTAACGGAATTGAATTTTTGGTTACAAATTAGAATTATGAACATAGTTTAGGGGTATGGGTGGGTTTTTCGAAAACGAAGGGGTACAAGTGAGAAAAGTCGTTAACAGAAGGGTACAGGTGAGAAAATCCCTTCTTTTTTTTTGTAGGGATGGTTCTTTGGAGAAAGAATATCATGTGGAGAAGAAAAATACTAAAATTGCTTAACAAACACTTCCCCCATTCGGCCATTCAACTCAAAACTATATTATAAACTAATTACAAGATTGACAACAATCCAACATGAATGTGAATGTGTTTTTAGATTCATAAGCAAAATAGTATTTCAAAAACTCTCAAATGCATGATTTATTTTGTTATTTGTTCATTTTTATTCATCATATTCCTTTTGAAAAATCACTCATATGGAATGAACTTGGAGTTGCGAGGATTACAATCTTAATAACAAGTTGGACAAAAAAACTCCTATTGACATGGATAATCGAAATGTACATTATTATCTAATATTTATGCGTACATGTCATATTATCTAAGTACATGTTTAATAACACACAACGAGATTGCAATGAAATTTTAGTAACCTACTATTTAACTCAATTTATTATTTTTGGAAAAATAGGTACTCAATTTAAACGTGCAATAAAAATAGTAGCTTTTTAAATGGATCAATTAATTAATCGGATAAATATTAACAATATGATAAAAATAACAAAATTAAAAGAGTCAAACCCGTGAGTTTCACGGGTCACAAACCTAGTGTTATGATAAATCACAATGAAAATACTTAATGTTGATGACCCATCAAATAGAGATTAGAGATAAAGCCTTTTGCTTGGGTTGACATAGAAATATGGAAATACATGCATACTAATTACTAAGTAAGTTTTTATACGGCTAATTACTTATCTAAGTAAATATAAATTATTTATCTACTATTCTTAGTCGTCAATGGAAAAACTTACTTCTGGTTAACAAATATTGTTGAATTTGCACTAGTTAGACGCATAATCAGTGAACAGTCTTTGTATCATTTTTAGTGGTTGGATGCAATAAGTGAATCTTATTGCAAACCAAATTTGTTGTTTTGTGGTTCGTTAACAAAACTTGTAAATTCCGTTTAAAAGCTTATAACAATACAATATTTTCTTTGTACCAATCATTTGTTTCTCTTATTTTCTCTTTGTGACAGTATTTTTATCAAGAAAAAAACTGGGACAAAGGAGTATTTGGATCAAAATTTGAACTCTCTAATATCAACTTATCTTCATTCTATCACATAAAAAGTATAGTAGACCATAACAAGTAGATCTAACAAATTTCGTACAGAAAAAATATTGATATGAAAGATTTATAAAATATTAAAGTATGAACTTTAAAAATAAATGCAAGCGAATTTAAAAACAACCAAAATATAAGTTACGTATCATATTTACGTGAAGTTATTCTGAAGATACTTTTCAATTATTTCAATAGTGACTTCAAATCCATTAAATTTTAGATACTATAGAAAAGGTATTTCGATGTAAGTCGTGGATGGGGTAGTGAGATGAGGGATTACAACAAAGATTAATAGAGGGATGATCTGATCATATGAGACGAGGAAGTTATAGGGAGCCGTGGGTGTGTCAAAGTAGACACTGTAGGAGGGATGAGTTGATATACAGCCTATTTAATACCTATTATTCCTAGATTCCTGAAAGTATTTTTAAAATAATGCTAAAAAAATAAGTATTTGTCGTTTTGGATCGGATTTAAAACTATTTATCAAAATGTTGTCCACGTAGGCTCAGGTTTTGATTTGAAACACGGGACAAACATGCCATTGGGGATAACGTGTCTTTAATTTTCTTTTTTGGCAAAAATACAAATTTTAAAAAAAAAAATTGTACAATTTTTTTTTTTAAATAAGTGTTCAGTCACGCCATTGGGAATGTCGTGTCTCTTTTAGAAAACCCGCCATTGCCAATGACGTGTTTGCTTTTATTCCATTTTTGTAAGTTTGCATTTACCTACTCACTAGAAACACGATATTGCCAATGACGTGTTTCCTCCGTCACTACAAGAATCAGGTCCAGTACCGACCGTTTTTAGCGGTCGCTAATATTGAAAATCGGTCGGTAATACCACTTACCGACCGTTTTTCCCTCCTTGGCGTCCGAAAAATATCGGTCGGTAAATATGGTCGGTAAATGTTGTATACCGACCGATTTCAAATCGGTCGGCAAAATACCGACCGAACAATCAGTCGGTAGACAGAAAATCCGTCGGTGCTATAATATATTGACTTGGTCAATGTAAAGGCCTAGTCGGTCGGTAAATCCCAATTCGATCGGTAATTACCGACCGATGGTCGGTCTGTATAAGCAAATTTTCGGTCGGTGCCATGTTTCGTCCATAAATAATCAGAAACTTTTTAGACGGCAATCGGTCGGTATATGTGTACAGTCGGTCGGTAAATATTATATGTCGGTCGGTAAATCGTCTTGTCGGTCGGTATCCGATGTGAACGATTTGGGTAATTTTGCTGCTTATTTTCCCCCATTTGCTATATTTCCTGCAAATTTTTTAAAATATATACAAATGCGTTCGTACACAATTTTTTGAAACCAGAAACCGTCTTTCAAATTAGAAACTACTTAAGTTTACATTACAAGTCTTACAACTACTAAAGTTTACATTACAAACTACTAAAGTTTATATAAACTAGCATAACCATGTCTTATACAACAAACTACTAAAGTTTACATTACAATTAACCCTGTCTTACACAACCAAGTACCTTACACTTGAAAACCACTTCCGCCTCCACCGGGGTTATCGTTATTTGGGTTAGTCGGTAAATCAAATATGTTATTGTTGCATCGGTATTGGGTTTGGGATTCAAGCAGTTTGGCTAAGGCCTCAATTTGGCGCCTTGTTTCTTCCCGTTCACGCATAGTAGCGGCTTGACTTGCCGTGATTTGCTGCCTTAGGTCTTCTTGATTTTTCACGTAAAGTTCATCCCTTTGTTGCATCTCCTCTCTATACTTCCTAAACTCTTCGACTTCCCTCTCACGTGCTTCAATTGATTGAGTTAGAACACCCGCGATATATTGTTGGGAGGCGGAAGATTTACCTGTCGACGATGATGACGCCGGGGGAGTGTAATATAGTGAGGCGGCGGTCCCTAAACCAAAGACTTGGCCCTTCTTGTATCCATCCACCGAATCGTACCAAACCTTGTTAACGTCAATCGGAAGTCCTTGCTCCGTAAGCTCGGCTATCATCCTTTGAAAATTTTGCTACATGGTCAAAAAGAAAGTTGTAAATAACTCATCTATCGTCCTTAGAAAATAAAAAAGCGTCTATCGGAAGTCCTAACACAAATGTAAAAATGAAAATTCGAATGTAGTAATACTTACATATCTAGCTCGGGCAGTTGGATGACTCCATTGCTCCTCACCATCAACCATTCTCATATGGCTATCAAGAAATAGCTCCACTGCATTAGGGGCTACACCCCCCTTATCTTGCGCCTTTAATAAAACCAAATCAAACACTAACTTCAAATTACAAATACTAACTTTATACTAACATTACACTAACAAAGTAAATTATCAACTTCAAATACTTAAATAAGTTCAAATTATTTACCATCTTAGCAGCATGTTTAACAGCTTTGATTGACCCGTAGTGATGTGTAGTAGGGCCATCTTCGCCGCCTGTCTTGTTGATGGAAGCTTGTTTCGATCTCTTGATAAACGCCTTATTCTTCCGCTTTTCGATTAATTCTTTGAAAACATTAGGAAGCATCCAACCCGGGCCAACCGGATTCTTACCTCTTATCATCTGGCCGGCATCATACATGGCGTCTTTTAAACGCTTTCTACACGTCTCATTGTATTGCTTCCTACACTCATCCTCATGCTTAGGATCCCAATTGCACAATGTCTACACATAAAAACAACAACACTTATACAAACAAACACACATATAAATTAATAAAGTAAAAGTTTATATATATAAATACCCGAAAATTAGCAAACCACGCATCCCTTTTACTTTTTGGAGCCTCTTTCCAGCTCAAGTAAGGGACATCATAGTTGTTTCTTAAAGACCGGCTAACTCTTCGGACCACTTGGCTATCGTCAAACCTATATCAATATTTATATTAGAAAATGATATGTAACATGTTTATACGTGTAATTTATTAGAACAGATATTATAAATAAGAAATTGTACCATAATAACCCCGGCTCTATATCAATTGGTAACTCTCTTGATGTCGCAGGGGTTGTACTTTCGTTTGATGTCTGCCCCTGCTCATTGTTGTTCTCTTCGTCGCTCGTCTCCCCCTCTTCTATCACCGGGTCCCTAAATACTATACCTTGTTCTCGTGGTCGTCCTCGTTCTCGTCCTCGTTCTCGTCCTCGTCCCCGTCCCCGTCCATGATCTCCTGACATCTTAAACAAAACTAAATATACACAAGTTAATGTTAGCAATTAAACATTGTTGTCAAATAAACAAAGGAGTTTGATAATTGATGACACATAAAACATTACTAATTATAATGTACTTATTACATAACATAAAACATTACTAATTATAATGTACTTATTACATAACACAACTAGTCTTTTACTCATCGTCATCTTCATCTTCATCTTTATCCTCCTCCTCCTCCTCCTCCTCCTCCTCCTTCTTCTCCTCCTCATCTTCATCTTCATCCTCATCTTCATCATCATTTATAAAATCAACTTCCTATAAGTCTTCATTTCCTCTTCCAAATCTACGAACCTCCACCACCTCATCTTCTTCCTCATCATCTCCTTCAATAAAACCTTGTAAGACTTCATCTTCCACAATGGAAGATAAAGTAAGAGGTGTCGTCATTTCTTCTTGAAATACGGTTGTGTCAACCGGTGCATCAAATTGTGATCTCGCTTTACTTTTAAACACCGCCCACCAATTATCTCTATCTTTCTTTGTGCTTGGATAAGAAGTGTAATAAACTTGATTAACTTGATGTGCAAGCACAAAAGGGGCGTATTTTAAATACTTTCTCTTATGATTTACTTCAACAAGTTTATACGTGTCATGTACAATTGTGCCGATTGAAGAATTATCCATCCAACAACATTTAAACAAGATTGCATTATACGCCATTTTGTCACCACAATACCTCAACGCAATAATCTCTTCTAGGGTACCATAATAGTCATCTCCACCAACACCGTTAACACAAACACCATAATTCATACTTGCTTTATTTTTCCCATATTTCATTGTGTGAAAATTAAAGCCATTTATCGAATATTTCTGCCAAGATTGTACTTCTTTACAAGGACCCCTTGACATGGCCACCAACAAATCATCCTTGATATCTTCTTGAAGTACCTAGTTTAAAATTAGTCTTATTAACTACCCATATATATTGACTTAAGGTTATGTTGTATATATATTTGTTTAATGTTTGTAAATGAAACTTACATGTTCTTTAAACCAATTTGGGTATAGCTTTTCGTATGAAGTCCAAACCTCCTCTATATCAATATTTGGATGTTGCTCACGGATGAAAGCTTCGAATAACCTATCATTTAACAATTGTTATTATAATATGAATAATCTACCACTTTAATTATTTTATTGCCAAAGTGTAAAAAATTCACATACCTCTCATATTTTTCTAATCGTTCACAATTCGATAAGGCATAAAGATGAGCACGTTCATATTCATCTCCATCCAAATATCTTATTTTTCCTTTTGTCAATGGTTGAGCTCCATGTTTTTGGAATAGCTCAGGTAAGGAAGACTCCGTTTCATCTTTTGTTCCAAAATCTAAATCTTTACCCTTTGTGTCGATATGGTCTTCAAAATATTGGGAACAAAAATTTGATATTTCTTCCACTAAGAAATCGTTGCAGATAGACCCTTCGACTCTTGCTTTATTACCAACTTTTTGTTTCAAGTGATTTAAAAACCTACATTGTATAATAATGTTAGTTGAATATTCAAAATATTTTATTTAATTTTTTATTACATTTGAATAAGTACGTATGTAATGTACCTCTCAAAAGGATACATCCACCTATATTGTACTGGCCCTCCAACCCTTGCTTCATAAGGCAAATGTATAGGTAAGTGTTCCATTGAGTTGAAAAATGATGGCGGAAATACTTTCTCCAACTTGCATAGTATTTCGGCAATGTTGCTCTCTAGATTTTCAATGTTTTCAAGTTTGAGGGTCGGGGCACACAAATCACGAAAGAATAGACTTATTTCAGTTATTGCACTCCACACATCTTTCGGCAATAAGTGCTTCAAAGCCACAAGTAGTAATCTTTCCATGAAAACGTGACAATCATGACTCTTCAACCCATGAAGGATATGATCATGTCGATCAACACACCTACTCAAGTCGGATGCATACCCATCTGGAAACCTCAAGTTACAAATCCACTCACATAACACTTTTTTTTTAGCCTTATCAAGTGCAAATGAGGCTTTTGGCTTAACTCCATTTTCCTTAATGTCTAAGTGTGGTCTTTTGCATAATAGTTTAACGTCTTCCCTTGATTTTTCATTGTCGCAAGTTTTATTCTTATTATTCATGACCGTATGAATCAATTGCTCAAAGAAGTTCTTTTCAATATGCATAACATCCAAATTGTGTCGTATTAACAAATGTTTCCAATAAGGCAAATCACAGAATATACTTCTCTTAGACCAACCTAATTTATTGGCTTTAAACTTGTTCAATTCACTCTTTGTGAGCTCAATACTTGTAGGATAATCACGAATCTTCTCCCAAATTTCAAAACCGTCTAGGAATAGAGGAGGGGTGTCATTTTTTTGTAATATATTCTTGAGAACTGAGGTTTTGTTATACCGAAATCCGTGGTTAGGCGATAAGAATTGTCGGTGACAATCAAACCAAGACACCTTATGACCCATAGGAAGATAAAATGCCTGTGATTCTTCCATACAATAAGGACATGCAAGGAAGCCGGCCGTGGCCCAACCGGAAAGCATGCCGTAAGCTGGAAAGTCATTGATTGTCCATAAAAGAGCGGCTTTGAGTTGAAAATTGTGTTTCTTGGACACATCGAAAGCGGGTACACCAACCTCCCACAACTCTTTCAACTCTTCGATAAGAGGTTGTAAGAAGACATCTATGTGACTTTTAGGATTATCCGGCCCCGGAACAATCAATGAAAGGAACATGAATGGTTTTTTCATGCACAACCACGGTGGTAGATTGTAAGGAGTGAGAATTACAGGCCAACATGAATACTTTTTCCCAAATTGGCCGTACGGTGTAAAACCATCTGTGCACAACCCAAGTCTGACATTTCGAGGCTCACTAGCAAATTCCGGGAACATTTTGTCCAAATGCTTCCAAGCCTCACTATCGCTTGGGTGGGCAACTGTCCCTTGTACACGAGGGTTTTCTTCATGCCATCTCATAGCCTCCGCAATATTTCTAGTAGCATAAAGCCGTTGTAATCTTGGACCTATAGGAAGGTAGAATAGGACTTTTTCAGGTATTTTCCTCCCACTTGATGGTGTTGGCTTGTACCTATCTTTGCCACATTTCTTACATTTATCAAGCGACACATATTCTTTCCAAAAGAGCATACACCCGTCCTTACAACAATGAATTTTTTGATAGGGTAGTTGAAGAGCTTTGAGCAATTTTTTGGTGGTATAATAGGTGCGGGTCATCACATTTCCCCGAGGTATAACATCCTCAATCAAGGAAGCAATCTTATCTACACATTTGTGCGATAAGTTGTGCTCACATTTTATGTTAACAACCCTTGCAGCTGCTTGTAACACCGACACCTCGCTCCCCTCATATAAAGGTCTCTCCGCCGCATCTAACATATCAAAAAAACTCTTCAACTGAGGGTGTGGAGTTTCCTCTTCACCAATAGGGGGTTCCTCCATATGTTCTAATGCACGGTCACCTAAGGCATCTATTACCATCTCTCGATATGGTCCTCTTATGGGAGATTGAGTAGTGTTTGGTACGTTGTTTGGTATTTTCAAGGAGTAAGGCTCACCATGACACACCCAATCATAATAATTTCCCGTAAAACCTTTACTAATAAGGTGTTCTTGTACCACGAATTCACTCAAGTATTTCAAATTTTTGCACTTTACACATGGACATCTAATTAGTTGTGAATTTCTAAATTCATCTCGACTTTTAACATATTCAAGAAAACTATTCACCCCACATACAAACTCATACTTAACCATCTTCCTAGCATCAACCCTTTCATACATCCATTCTCGTTCAACCCTCTTCATTATAAATCTATATAAATACATAAATATAACATAATTAGGCAATCCAACAACTAATTGAGACAATCTACATTCTTACTAAATAGGCAATCTAAATACTAATTCAAATTACCAATTTTAACCAACTAACTACCAAATTTAACCAACATTCAATTTCACAACCAAAGTCCAACATATATCTACTACTAACAACATATATCTACTACTAACCTCTTGAACATACTAACAATTATATATTCTAACATAATCAAATTTCAATCATACAAAATTATAATTGCAAATTTACTACCCTTATCCCTAACCTAAATAATTCTAAAATTACATTCAATTAACAACAACTAATCAATCATAACATAAAATTATGTGTAAAAACACTCTTAAACACTAATAAAACAACACAAAACACAATAATTAATTGTAACTCATACTTTAATTTACTAAAATCTTGAACATACTAGCATCAAATTAATCAATACCAAAATATAATTGCAAATTTACTACCCAAACATACACATACATCATATACCCAACTTTAATCAAATCAAATTAAAAAACCCCCAATTTAACTTAACCTTAACCCTAACTTATACAACTCTAAATTTCATTCTAATAACAACAAATAATCAAATCCTAACATAAAATTAAGGGTAAAAACAAACATAAACACAATTAAAACAACTATAAACACAAGAATTAAGAGAAAATCATACCTTTATCAAATTATTAGAAGAGAGAAGGTGGTTGTTGAAAAAGGGGGGGCGGTGGTCGGCGGTGGTGGTCGGCAGGTGAGAAGGGCAGGTGAGTGGTGGCGTCGACGGTGGGTGAGTGGCGGTGGTCGTCGGGATTGGGGAAAGGGTTAGAGTGAGTGTGAGTGAGTAATAATAGAATGAGGGATAGTCGTTCGTATTTTCTCATATCAGAATATATACCGACCGATTGGGCAGTCGGTCGGTAAGTTTGCCTAATCGGTCGGTATTTCAAATGCTTACCGACCGAATGCTCCCTTTAGCGACCGATTTCAAATCGGTCGGTAATTTTACCGACTGATATTTTGATTACCGACTTTTTTCGGTCGCTAAGTTATATTACCGACCGTTTTAAATAGCGGTCGGAATTTGCGGTCGGTATAAGGACTGATTCTTGTAGTGCGTGTTTTTTGTTCGCGAAATCTGAACCTACGTGGACACCATTTTGATAAATAAATTTAAATCAGATACAAAATGACAAATACTTATTTTTTTAAACATTATTTTAAAAATGCTTTCTGATTTCCTTCACTTCCTTTTTTGCTATTCCTTTGTATTATTATTAAGTCCTCTTATTTTCATTTAAGACGTCTTAATTTGTCTTATCTATAAATCTATAAATCTATAAATCTTATAAAAGGACAAATTTCCCGCACAACATCTTGACATGTATGGATATATACCTAGCCAAACTTGCCACGTCATGACCCTTCGATTGTGTTCACCGTTTCTTTGATGCTAATAGTTTTTCGAAATTACTTTTTCACATACGAATTTTACTCTCACATACACTTTTTCATTATTTTTCCATCCCCTACCCTTTTTCTAGACCTACACAAATTTAAAGTCTATGCATTAACTTTTTATTTAAAATCGAATCAAATCAAATTATTCTAAAAACTTAAATGATGAATTATAATTATCAAATTAGTGAAATAATTTGGTTGTTTATCAATTCTTTATTGTTAAAATTAGGGTTATTTTAATTGTTAATTAGTAAAATCAATTGCTTACTTGTTTATTAGTTGTTGTCAATTAAGGCGTGGTGGATGGTGCTTATAGGTGGTGGGCGGTGGTCACATGGGTGGTGCGCGGTTGTTAGGCAGTGGTGCACAACCAGAGTGATGACTGAGGGTGGTTGCTTTTTTTAGTTAATCTGGATTGGTGACGGTACTTGGGGTGAGGTAGGCCGTAGCCGGTGGTGGGTTGGGGTAGACAGATCTTAGGACGGGAGGTTGGGTATGAGCCGGGTCGTCAGATGGATAGGGCAGGGTGGTCGATGGTGGTCTGAGCAGGGGGAGGGGGAGTGCGGGGTTGGGGAGTGAGGTAGAGAGGGGTAGTGTGGGGCAGGTGGGGAGGCCGAGGACGACGGAGCAAGGTCGGCCGGAGTTTTGTTTTCCGGCGACTAGATTGGCCGGAGTTGGTGAACGGTGATTGTCAACGGAGTAGGCGGTAGGTTGGTGTTGGTGACTTGATGGTGAAGATGATGAGGGAAGGAGAAAAAAATTAATTGGGTAAGTGAATGGGAAAATGACAAGGGTAATATCGTAAAAGGCGTATGTGAAAGAGTAAAATTCGTATGTGAAAAAGCACGTCGCTAGTTTTTTATTACCCTTAATTATCACCATTAAGATAACAATAATTAACAGTACATTACAATTCTTCATTTGATTAAATATTTACTTTATTTCTACCTTTTATCTCCCCTAAACGCACGCCTCTATGCTTTTCATATTCCTCGTTTAGTGAATGAGGTACATTTATTCAACCTTTCATCTTGTTAATGAATGTAACGTTATATTACGTATTAATTACATTACATGAAATATATAACCTCTTTATTTCTTTATTCACAAATTCTTGTTTGTGACGGGCAATATCCGTCACAAGCTTGCGACGGGTACCACTTCCCCTCACAAATGACCCATTTAAGGGAAAAGGGGAAGCACATGGGGGGTGCCCCACATGTACCCTCTACCCATTTTGTTAGAGGAAAAACTCGTCGCAAGGTCCGACCCGTCACAAGGGAGACCTACTGATTTGAATTTACCCATGTGTAAGGACTTAGATATGTTCCAATTTTCATCATCCTCTGAATCTTCGATATAGTTTTTCTGTTTTCTATGTTGCAGAGCACGGAGTACATATGTGAAGAAATGTGTCATGTGTAGCATGGATAAGTCATATGGGTGAACATAAGAAGATACATTTGTTGTTGGGTTTACGTATTTATTCTATAAATTAAATTTCATTTCAATTATTTTTTTTTTTGGTTCAAATGAGCGCACAATGTCGCGGGTGAGAATCGAACCCCCAACTTCAAGGTTGGAGTAAGAGTGCTCTTACCACTTGAGCTACCTCTTGTTCTCAATTTCATTTCAATTATAGGATTATGATTTATCATGTTTATCTTGAAGGATTTGTTGTCGTATTGTACTTCGTTGCTCCGTAAGTCACTACATCAATCCTTTTTCTTATCACTTCATAAATTACTTCGTAGAATCAATTCATTTTGCACATTATTATAAAATCTCAATGATACTTAAGAGTTCCCATATAACCAGTTATACATTTGAATGGATATGCGATGGATGAGGGTGACGAAAATTTAGGAAGTATGTTAGAATGTCGATATTTTGTGAACTTATTTAGGAGATATGGTTGTGTATATTATTCTGTATATCTTATATTTTGGTTAAGTTGTTATCTTGTTTCCTAATTGTAAGGATAGTCAAAGATTGTATAGGACTAGCCTTCAGTATATATCATTGTAGTTGGACGACATTGTAATCAAGCAGAATAATTCCCATCTCAAAACTCTTCTGATTATCAACTTTCTCATGGTATCAGAGAACAATTAATATTTTCGATCCTGTTGTTTGTCTTCTAAGTCGACCAAAGTATGACTGGAAGCGATAAATCGAAAGGTGTCACGGAGGGTCCAAAGACTATTCCTACGACTTCACCATTATTCTTACATCCTTCAGATAACCCAAACCTAATGGTTACGCAAATTATTTTCAACGAAAATAATTATGATCTTTGGGCAGAAGCTGTCAAGAACGGTCTTGATGCGAAAAACAAATTGGCTTTCATCGAAGGGAGAGTAAAAAAACCAATTTGCAGCAATGAAGAGGAAAGTATCGAATCCGTCGCGTGGAGGCAGTGTAATGCTATGATTAGGGCGTGGTTTCGGAATGTAATCGATCCGAAATTACACCCAAGCATTACTTTTTCTGTATCGGTTCAGGAGATTTGGGAAGAGCTTCGTGATAGGTATTCGGCAGGTAATGCACCTAGGGTTCACCAATTGAAGAGTGAACTCAACGAGTGCAAACAGGGATCAGATTCAGTCGTTGAATATTACACACGACTAAAAACTATTTGGGATGAGTTAGGGAATTATAGTAAGGTCAAGGAATGCAGTTGTGGAGCAGCGACTTCAATTGCTAAAGAAAAGGAAGAAGAAAAGGTTCATCAGTTTCTAATGGGCTTGGATTCGAAGCTGTATGGGAATGTTCGTACAAACCTTTTAATGGAAGACCCCATTGCTTCTCTTACTCGGGCTTACAGCTTGATTTTAAGAGAGGAGCGTCATGTTTCTATGACTAAAGTCAAGGAGGAACGCATCGATGCAGCCATGGCGATAAGAGCGAATACAGGAAGAGGACGGAACAACGAGGAAGACTCATACAAACCACCACAGTGTACTCACTGTGGAAAATACTATCACACCGAGGAGAACTGTTATGAAAAACACGGGTACGAAGAAGTCAGGGCTAGAGAAAGAGGACGTGGCAGAAGAGGAGGTGCTGGAGGTCGTGGCTTTGGTGGACGAGGACGCGGCAGAGGCAGAGGGCAGAACAACCAGCATGCCAATGCCGTGGGGACAGCAGTGACAAAGCCATCTGAAAGTGTGCAGCAGACTCTATCTCTCACAAATGAAGAAGTAGAAAGGCTCAAGTTTTTCTTGAGTGCAAGTCCTGACGGTAATGATAACCTAAAAGGTATGAAATTAACCATTAATATTGAATGGATGATTGATAGTGGAGCTTCCCATCATATGACGGGAAGACGGGATTTGCTAATTAATGCTTGGACAGAAGATGTTTCAAAAGTCAGCCTTCCAGATGGAAGAATTGTCGAGGCCTGTGTCCATGGAGAAGTAAAGCTAAATGAGAAATTAGTCTTAAAGGATGTTTTATTCGTCCCGAATCTCACATGTCATCTCATTTCCGTCCAACAATTGATAAGTGAAAACAATTTTGTAATAACGTTTTATTCGGATCATTGTGAAATGCAGGACCCGACTACGAAGATGATGATTGGACGAGGTGAGCATCGACATGGTGTGTACTATTATCAGTCGAAGGAGCCAGAAGTAGTGGGCATGGTGACGGTGACAAAGGAAGGAAGATTATGGCATAAGAGATTGGGTCATCCATCTACGAGTATTTTTTCCCGTTTTTCTAATTTAGTTGAATGCAATTTACATTGGAATTCGGATATTGTTTGCGATCCTTGTTGTCGAGCAAAGCTTACTCGAACACCTTTTAAAATAAATAGCAAGAAGTGCAATATTTTGTTTGGTTTGATACACTGTGATATATGGGGCAAGTATCGGGTAGCAAGTTTGACACAAGCGCATTATTTCTTGACCATAGTTGATGACCACAGTCGGGGAGTTTGGGTCTACCTAATGAAAGACAAAAGTGAGGCAGGGGAATTTATGAAATTTTTTTGCCAAATGGTAAAGACTCAATTTGAGACATGTATTAAGATTATTCAAAGTGATAATGGGACCGAATTATTATCCGGACCAATGCAACGATACTATGAAGAAAACGGGATAAGATTTCAAACTAGTAACGTGGATACACCACAACAAAACGGTAGGGTAGAAAGAAAACATCGTCACATACTAGAAAAGGCTCGGGCTCTACGTTTTCAAGGAGGATTACCCTTATATTTTTGGGGTGAGTGCATATTGACTGAGGCCTATCTTATAAATAGGACACCTACACCTTTATTAGACGGGAAAACGCCTTATGAAATATTGTATCGTAAAAAGCCTTGTTTTGATAATGTTAAAGTTTTTGGATGCTTGTGCTACGCACACAATAAACCTCGAGACAAATTTGGGGAACGGGGAAAAAGGTGCATATTCATCGGTTACCCACATAGTAAGAAAGGGTGGAAGGTGTACGATTTAAAAGAGAAACGTGTTTTTGTGTCGCGTGATGTGCGTTTTTATGAAGACGTGAGTCCTTTCTTGTTGCTAGAGAAAAATGTTGACACACAGGAAGTGAGTTTGCAAAGTATAAATCAAGATCAATTTTATGTTGACTATGAGACCACCAATGACACTCAGTATGAAGACAGGGGGAGTCATGTTGTTGATCAGATTGAGGGAGATAGGAGTACAGCGAGTACAGATCATGGGAATGCAGGGGACGGAGATGCAGGAGCAGGGAATGAGAGTGACACGGGTGAACCCATACGAGCTGAGCACGCGACTGAAGAGGAACGAATGGGTCGAGGTGCCCGGGAAAAGTTCGAACCTTCCTGGAAGAAGGACTATTACTGTAAGTCGACGAGAATAGTCACACCCAAGTCGATTGCTCATCACCAAAAATCAGATTCTTCGTCGACAGGTACTCGCTATCCTTTATCCAATTACGTTGTTACTAATTGTTTTTCAGATTCACATAAAGTTTTTTTAGCCAAGGTCGATGCAAACAGTGAGCCCACGAACTATAATGAAGCTGCACGAAGTGAGCAATGGCGAAGTGCGATGAGGAAAGAAATAGAGGCACTGGAAAAAAAACAACACTTGGAAAATCGTCGATTTACCGGAAGGCAAGAAAGCCATTGGATGTCGATGGGTATATAAAATCAAATACTTAGCCAATGGTGACGTTGAACGATACAAAGCAAGACTTGTAGCCCAAGGATTCACACAAGTAGAAGGGGTTGATTTTCATGAGACATATGCACCGGTAGCCAAGATGACAAGTGTGCGTTGTATGCTAGCCATTGCTGTGATGAAGGGTTGGATAATTGAACAACTCGATGTTAATAATGCCTTCCTACATGGTGACCTCGATGAAGATGTTTACATGAGAATACCGCAAGGGTTTGAAAGGGAAAAGAAGAACAAAGTTTGTAAACTAATGAAGTCCATTTATGGTTTAAAACAAGCTTCCCGGAATTGGTTTGCAAAACTAGCGGAGTCAATGAAGAGGTATGGTTTTATTCAATCTTTCGCGGATTATTCTTTGTTCACGTTTCATCGAGATGGAGTTTTCATTGGTGTGCTCGTCTATGTGGACGATATGGTCGTTGTTAGCAATAATAAGAAGGCATGTGCTGCGTTCAAAACGTTCCTTGATGCGAAATTTGGCATCAAAGATTTGGGACGGTTGAAGTTTTTCTTAGGAATTGAGGTTGATCATGGAGAGAAAGGGTTATTTCTTAATCAAAGAAAGTATGCCATGAACATTATAGAAGAAAGTGGTTTAGCAGGGGCTCGGACAGTGTACACTCCAATACAACCTCGTCACAATTTGGCACTTGCAAATGGACGTGTGCTGAAGGACGTCATGAAATATCGTCGACTTGTTGGACGATTGGTATACCTTACGATCACACGGCCGGATTTGGTTTACGCGGTACACATTTTATCTCAATTTGTTAATGAACCGCGTCAAGAGCATTGGGAAGCGGCTCTTCGAGTGGTGCGTTACATCAAGCGCAATCCCAGCAAAGGCATATCCATTAATCGAGAAGGCGATTTTTTGTTAAGAGGATATTGCGATTCAGATTATGCGAGTTGCCCTATTACTAGGAGATCATTGAGTGGATATTTTGTGTCTTTGGGACACTCGCCTATTTCATGGAGGACAAAGAAACAAGTAACGGTGGCGAAGTCTACCGCGGAGGCCGAGTATAGGGCAATGGGAGCGGCCACGAGTGAGTTAATTTGGTTGAAGGCTTTTCTTGCTTCATTCGGGATTTTTCATTCACAACCTATGTCGTTGTATTGTGACAATCAAGCTGCACTACACATTGCAAAAAATCCGGTATTTCATGACCGGACAAAACATATAGAAATTGATTGTCATTTTATTCGTCAACACATAATCTCAAAGACGATAAGCACCTCTCATGTTCGAAGCAAAGAGCAGATTGCGGATTTATTCACAAAAGCTCTTGGCGGTGAATCATTTGATCATTTACAGTTCAAGTTGGGACTCGGATTGCCTAGTTCTCCAACTTGAGGGGGAGTGTTAGAATGTCGATATTTTGTGAACTTATTTAGGAGATATGGTTGTGTATATTATTCTGTATATCTTATATTTTGGTTAAGTTGTTATCTTGTTTCCTAATTGTAAGGATAGTCAAAGATTGTATAGGACTAGCCTTCAGTATATATCATTGTAGTTGGACGACATTGTAATCAAGCAGAATAATTCCCATCTCAAAACTCTTCTGATTATCAACTTTCTCAAAGTAGAAATTATACGAAACGAGAAACAGAAGGATCATTGTGAAGCGCGTACACAAGCGTAAACATGTCAAGGGTCTAAAGCGCGCTTACGTAGACACATCTTTGTATATATAACTAGGAACTTATCATCCTAGTTATAAATTGATTGCACATTTTATTAATGTTGGGTTAATTTTATATATCTTCGTTCTCTTATTATTTAAAACACAAATTCTCATTTGTAACGGCCACTTTTCGTCACAAGCTTGTGACGGAGCAAATGTGACCATTTTTATGGAAAATGTAACCACTATATGACTGGTGGTAACATTTTATGGATGATTATTTTTTATCATAAAATGAACACATTTAGTCCGTCACAAGAGAGACCAACTGTATTTAAAAATGCTACGACGTAGATTATATTGAAAGTCTTTTAAATGATCATTTGAATTTTATTACTTTTCGTTGCATATACTTGAAGAATAAGAATATAAAGCTGGTGAAATGTTGACAATTTGTAAGTCTTTAACAAGAAGTATAAAGCAATAAGAAAACTCAAGATATTTTTCACATATCTCTAAGTTAAAGATGACGCAAAATTTGAACGCAATCAGTTTAACGCTAAGCTTCGTAGGTTAATAATATACACGGTTTAACAAGTTTATAATTAGTTGAAGACGGGCATATCCCTATTCAATGAAGACAGATATATCGGATCTCCTTTCACAAAGAGTCAATGATGCAAGTGGGGAACTAAATGAGTCCCCTCTTGCCTTATGAGAGGGGAGCTGACCCGTCTTCATTAAAGACGGATATGCCCCATCTTCCATGAGAATTTGTGCATTTATATTGTCTGACATTGGACATTAGTTCACGCTTATTTAAGTCCTCTTATATTAAAAGATAGAGTCTTTTATTAAGACTTGTGTATTTTTTTACACGGATTTAAAACTATTTTATTTCAGAAGTAATATAAAATTAATTGAATGAAGTTGTCTGGGAGAAACTTAACTGTAACACAATTCTCCAATTTAGGAGTTTAGACGAGTGGTACTGTTGGAAGTAAGCATGCATAGGTTTCCTAATAAAAGTCCATCAAGGATGCTGCCTTCTCTTTCCTAATTAAATTCTAAGTTAATATGCTATTTAAGTCATGACTCTTGTTATTATTATTAGTATAAATACATCCATTGTCAGTAATAATAATACATCAATAAAACTAACAACTCTAAATTATATTTCTCTTACGAGTATATATATACTCTCCTTGTATTGTATTTCCAAGAAGATGTCAATTATTGATACGGATAGCGCATCATCAAGTGACCGACCCGAAGAAAGGGTATGGTACAAATTGCCTATCGAACCTCGAAGAGTGAACGACAATAGCAGAAGCACCAACAACAATTTATTTTGCTTTGATAGAAGTGATCAGCTAAATTTGTGTTTTCTTACTGGGTTACTTTTTCTTTCTTTTGGACTCGCTCTACTCTGTGCTCTATTCCTACCCGAAATAACCGCGCCAGCTGGTCCTCGCCTCAAAACCGAGCTTATCTCACAAGACGTAATAGCTTCCGTGAGAATCTCTAACAATTCAACATCTAATATTCGTAACTACGTGTCAGCGGACTTAAACCTAACGCTAAGCTTTACAAACAATGAAGAACGACTGATAAGGTTGGAACCTCTTGTAGCGGCAATTAAGTATGGTGATGAGTCTTTTTCCTCGACAATGATGGACCCTTTCTACGCAGTGTCCAAAGAACGTAAGACCATTCAATTGGACATAAGAATTAGGGCTTCAAACCTCAAAGACGCGACGGTCTATTCAATGGCTAAAGATTTGGCCATAAACCAAGCTGTCGAATTTAAATTAATTATTCAGGGTCAAGGTTGGATTAGTAAAACACATCAGAGCAAACTCGATTTTGGAGTGGACATTACAATACCTGTGAGGGTGTCAATGTCAAGTATTCATCTGGAATTAACTTCACAAAGGGAAGCATGATCAACCGCAGCGATCATGGGATGATATCGAGACAGCTACATCTATGTTTATTATATATATTGCTCGTCTCATGAAATCAAACACTGTATTATTTTTTCGACTTCATCGTTCATTATATTACTCTACTTGATGCTTATCATCCTGGTTTTTCGATATTGTCTACTCTCTCTGTCTTAATTATTTGTTTACTTTCAAGTTGATATTGGTCTTGTCTACAGCTAGTATCGAGGCGGATTCAGGGAAACATGCTAACTAGGGCTAAGGCCCGGTAGGGTTTTTGAAAACTTACTCACACAAAAATTATAGGTAATTGCTCATTCATGGACAATAATTACTCATTCATGGACATTTTATCATTTGTTTTCCATATCCTACCCTTCCCAAAAAACAAAATAACAAAAACACTCTCTTATTCCTTCCTCTCAAATTAATAAAATCTGGAAGATTAATCACTTATAAACCTTAATTCGCATGTCCATCAATCAATTATGAACCTCAATTCTTAGGTCGATCCAGTAATACTTGTAATTTTTTTTACTTCATTAATTATGTGACTCGATTATATTAATTAATTAATCTAATGAGATTAGGGTTTGTCGAAATTAGCAATTAGAGGGGAAGGGTTAGGCGTGAGGTGCAGTGGCGCCGACTATGGCGGCGTCATTTAGGGTGGTTGTCGTGTCGGTGAAAGGAGGAGTCGGCGCAGGTGCTGTCGACATCGGCACAGGTGGTGTTTGCCATGTTGGCATCGGCGCAGGTGGTGGTTGTCATGGCGTCGTCGGCCATAGTCGCGTCGGTCAGACAGAGTAGGGGAAGGGGGGTGCAGGGAAAGGGGGAAGAGTACACGGGGAAGGGGAAGAAGTACACAGAAGGGGAAAGTTGTTTTCTTCTTTTTTTTTTAGATTTTTCTTTTTTGTTTTTTTTTAATGAGTTTTTTGTTTTATTTTTTTTTTAATTTATTTTTCTTATTTGGTGGTTGGTGCGGTGCGGCAAGGCTGGTGGTATGGGTGTTCGATCGGACGGTGGTCTGTGTAGGGGAGATGTTGCTGGGTGGTTTGAGGGAGATTGAGTTTTTTAAGATGATTAATTAGAGAGAATTAAAAAACTTGGAAAATAGGAATGTGAAATGTGAAGGGTATAATAGTCATTTTTGTCCATGAATGAGTAATTCTTGTCCATGAATGAGCAAGGGTTTTTCTATATGTTAATCATGTGTTTTTTCAAATTCTATGTAGTAATCCTACTCAAATATTTATATTGTCACCCGCAATACGTATTAGTGAGGCCACAAAGACGTGTACAATTCAGGAGTGGGGACTCATTTGTAAACATAAGGCTTAAAGCTTAATAGTGGATTTCTTTGTTAATTATTGAACTCGATTTTTGAAGAACTACATAATGATACTTTAAAGAGATGATGATACCGAGAGTTGACATTTTTTTAGACTTGACAAACAGATCGGGTCGTGTCGGGTTCGTGTTCATGTCACATGTTAAACTGGTCATGAACCCTCAACCCAAACCCGACCCATTTAAGTTTCGTGTCATGTTCGTGTCGATCCACTCAGATAAATGCGTCATCAAGCCTCAACCCTAACCCGTTAATTTCGTGTGAGGTTCGTGTCGTGTTTCATGTCATGTCAATATTTGGAAAGTGTATATGTATTTATTTAATAGAGGATCAATAAGAATTAAGATTATTTTAGTAAATAGGTCATTCGTGTCGATTTCGTGTTTTGAGAGTTCAACCTAAACCCGACCCAATTAAACATCGTGTCGTGTTCGTGTCGACCCACTTAAATAAATAGGTCATTAAACCTCAACCCAAACCCGTTAGTTTCGTGTCGGGTTCGTGTTGTGTTTTCGGGTCATGTCATTGTTAGCCGGCTCTAATTTTTTTGAAGTAATTGAGTGAAAAACGTGCTAAGAACGAACGAATGATAAATTGAGGGACTAAGGGAATATTTTCAAGAGTGTTTCTTTTATAAAATAAAATTAAATAGGGTTACCTTGTAGGATTTTTTAAAAAATAGAGGATAATTTTGTAGAAAATCTCATAACTTATTTGGCCACGTCACATACTTAACTGACAAATTAACGAAAAAAATTAGTTAAGAGAATTAATATTATCACGTAAAATTAAATAGAACACAGGATTAAGATATAGAAAAACCTCATAACATTTAATCAACTCAACCATATCAGGACCACAAGTATACGTGATTTGTTACTTCCCCGGATTACAAAGCATAGCAGGTTACAAAACATTAGTTTAATTCCCTTCCATTAGTGATTTGTGCAGGTTACAAATCATTAGTTCAATTCCCTGCAATTAGTCTGTATACAAAGCATATCGGACATTTTCCGCCACCTTTATAACACCCCCATTTATCCGGTCAACGTAAACAGAAGTGCTACCATCTCGATTTCTCGAGATAGTACATATCATGACGTCATCCCAAAACAATTCATTCATTTTATTAAATGAAGGAACAAAAATTACAAATTAAAACTCAAATCAATTTACAACTCTATACAACAACTCAACTAATCACTAGCGACTCGAATATCGTCAGCGTTCAAGCCCGCCATCACGAGCCCAACAAGAAAACATCATCAACATATACCTGCCAACGACTACTCATCATACGTCGGAATAATCATATGGATCACGGTAGATTTTAAAACAATTACAACATATACACGGTCAGTCACGGTAATATTTGACCCATGTTAATAAAGAGCATATTCTGTTAAAAAGGAAAGAGGCGTAATAATTGTGTATATATTGATTTGGTATCTTAATGAGAATGTCATACCACTAAGGATTGGAATAGAATGGTATGAAATGTCATACCGATAAGGAATGGAATTGTATGGAATACCATATCAAAGGATTGAATTCTGTATCTCATACTTGCTTTTTATTGTTTGGTTCAACAGTGAAATGGAATAAAGGTCAAAGATTATGGAATGTAGCTTATTCAAAGTTCATATTTTAATGTGTAAATGCATGGGCTCATATACTTTCTGATAAAGTTTATGTTCTTTAAAATAAAACTCGGATACTTTATTAAAAAGCTCAGATTCTAAGGCCGTAAAACTGATACAATTAGTGGTATAATCGTACAACTGGTACAATCAGTGGTATAGCCCATTAATTACCCTAATAGAGTTTGGAATATTTGATAAGCAGCCACATATCTTGGAAAGTAAATCAAATTAATTGAATCAAGTTGCCTCGTGTAGAAATCTATGTGCAACACAATTGATTGATACAAAAACTCTAGAAACGACTCGATCCAATTTAGGAGTTTAGACGAGTGGTATTGTTGGAAGTAGGAATGCACATGTTTCCTAATCAAACTCCATCAAGGATACTCCATTCTCTTTCCTAATTAAATTCTAATTTAATTTCTTCTCTTTCCTAATTAAAATTTGGTATAATTATTAGTATAAAACTATAAATACATTCATTGTCAATAATAATAATATTACAAAAACTAACAACTCTCAATTATATTTTTCTTATATTATACTCTCGATGTCAAGGATTGGTATGGGTAGCGCATCAAGTGATAACGAGACTACTGAAAGAGTGAAGGACAATAGCAGAAGCAGCAACAACAGTTTTTTTTTCGTTTAATAATAGTATAAGTGATTGGTATGGCGCTCTTCTTTAGAGCAACTCCAATGGTTGCATTTAGGGACCTGCTTGCAATTATTAAAAACTGTCAAGCTACATGTTTACTGGTTCGAGACCAAAAATGTAATCGTGCTGGTAAGCCATTGTAGCCCTATCAAGCAGGGGCGGACGCAGGAATTTGGTACAAGGGGGGCACAATTTTTTTTCGTATATGTTTTCCATCTTAACAAAAACTTTTTTTTATGTAAAAAGCAAAAAAAAAAAAAAAATAGTTGGATCTACGCAATTTTTTCCCTTAATAAATGGTATTTATTGTTTTTTTTTTTTATAAAATACTTTAACTTTCAAGTATATGTAAATTATAGTTACTAATGAATAATATTTTGATAGAATATATATTATATACTAATAGTTTATTTTATCAATAAATCCAAGTAGTTCTAATGGTTAAGGAAGTTGTATATTAGTTTGAGGTCTCGGGTTCAAATCTCATTACAACTAAATTTTTACAAATTGGGAAATTAGATAAAGTAAATGACATGAGTTTAAATCATATTGGTACTCTTAGTCTTCTATTTAATCAAAAAGAGTAGATAGCGGGAGTTGAACTCATGTCTCTTGGGAAAAATGAGCATGTGCTAACCACTAAGACGCTTGGATTTGCATGTAATATGTAGCAGGTTTAGATCTATATTGCAAACTTTCTAGAGATCAAGGGGGGCACGTGCCCCACCTGGCCCCACCCTAGATCCGCCCCTGCTATCAAGCTACATGACTTGCCTTTAAAATAAAAAAATTAATTCATTAAAAGATAGTAAAATAAATTAAAACATTATATTTTTTGCCTTGATGGGTATTGTAAGGTACAATGGATTGTAGTTTATGTTTAGCATTACTTCCAACAGTTTACCATTGGAGAACGATGTAGCTCGAAAGCTATGTTGCTTAGAAAAGTGATGGGAAAATGCAAGCTACAAAGCCTTGTGGCTTGCCATTGGAGTTGCTCTAATTGTAATGTTGTTACTCGGTATTCTATTACTACCCGTAATATTGGAACCACGAGATCCTCGCTTCAAAACCGACCTTATTTCACAAGACGTGTTAGCTTCCATGACAATTTCTAACAATTCAACCTCTAATATTCGTAATTACGTCTCGGCCGACTTAAACCTCACGCTTAGCTTTACGAGCAAAGATGAACTACTAATAAGGATGGAACCTCTTGTAGCGGGAATTAAGTATGGTGATGAGTTCCTTTTCTCGACAACGATGGACCCTTTCTACGCACTGTCCAAACAACGTAAGACTATTCAATTGGAGGACATAAGCATTAGGGCTTCCAACCTCAGATACGCGACGGTTTAATCGATGGTTAAAGATATCGCCATAAACCAAGCTGTCGAGTTCCAATTGATTATTCAGGGTCGATGTTTGATTAGTGTACCAGTTCACCGGAAACTTGATTATGAAGTGGACATTACAATACCTGTGAGGGTGTCAATGTCAAGTATTCATCTGGAATTAACTTCACAAACGGAACCATGATCCACCGCAGCGCTCATGTGATATCGAGTCAGCTACATCTATGTTTATTACGTACGATTTAATTTCAAATTAAATTGCTCGTCTCATGAAACATGTATCATTTTTTCGACCTCATCGTTTATTATATTACTGTATTGTTGATGCTTCTCATCTTGGTTTCTCGATATTGTCTACTCTTATTTGTTTACCATTAAGTTAATATCAGACTTGTCTACAGCTCATATCGGGGGCGGATTCAGGGAAATGCTATAGCCGATTATTACCGGGCCAACTAGGACTAGGGCCCGGGTAGGGCTTTTGAAAATTTATTCACAAAAATATGCTTTTCATATATATTCCTAAATAGCTGCTGATCAATGGGTAAGTAATTAGGTTAATAAATTTCACCCCATATTTATTGTTAATCAACTACATTTCATGTCCGTGCAATGCATGGGTAACTAAATAATGTTGTATTTTCCAGTGAGTTTGTTAAGAATGTTAATTATTGACTTCTTGCAAATGTTAAATGTATGTTTGTCATCGTTAAATATCTTACGGATGTTGAATTTTAAGGTAAAAATGTATGTTAGTCTATAATTTCATATAACTAGTTTTAAACCCGTGTAAAACGGTACGGGATGCCTACAAGAAATTAGTATAAACAAATGTCAATCAAATATGCACATTAATGTGTATACTCTATTACGAAAGATGTCTTAGTTTAGTGGTTAGGACGGAGGTATTGTGGACAATACATCCCAGGTTTGAATCCCCCTCCCCCCTAATGTAATGCGACAAAGTGTGCTTTTCGTTAGACAAAAAAAAATATATATACTCTATTTCTTTTGTAATAATAATCCAGTTTTTTGCTTTTAAATGATTTATTGCACTTCTTTGACCATGATTTTTTAATATATTAAATTTTTTCATTATAACGATGTAAGTTTTTTCATTTCTTAAAATAATGATATATGACACTACTCGACCGAGTGGCAACTTACATACCACTCTTAGAATAGCCTACTTGGCCGAGTAAACCTCACTCGACCGAGTCACCTCGTAACTCGACCGAGCATCTAGCCTAGTCGACCGAGTGGGACGCTTATCCGGCCGAGTACACCTGCAATTCGACCCACAAATACTTGGGTTATTACATGCTTTGTATCCAAAAAATAACACGAATACACTACAAGAAAAAGGTCACTTAGCAACCAACATATGCGATCAATCATTTATTGATTGCTAATTAGCATCCACTTTCAAATTGGTCGCTCATTGAGTCATTGGCGACTAGCTTATAGTGGGTTACAAAAATCTACTATATACTAAAGCAAAAACAATTCTTACTCTCTAATTGGCTACAAAAATTCAGGAAAAGCGGGTCCTACATCAAAAGCAAAACATTGTCACTCCTTATAAACAATATGACACTACTATATTCAATTTTAGTATATTGAACTAGTTTTAACCCCGTACAAAATTGCACGAGTTTGTTATTTAAACTTACGAAAATATGTACACTCAACAGTCAACACCCCTATGTTAATTGTTAAACTATGTCCAACTTAACCTATATATAAACTCAACAGTCAACACCCCTATGTTAATTGTTAAACATGCTCCACCGATCAGACGCCTTCTATTTTACCCCTTTTATTTTATTCTTCTAATTGCTCTCTGCCTCCATCTATCTCATTATATGCTCTTTTTTCAAAACAGTTTAGTACGATATGTTCACGTGTTAGTTAACTTATAAAGTTATATTTGTCTTGTTACTTGGTCGACTTTATAAAAAAAAAAGTTACTTATATGTGAAATAAAATTGTTCGGATGAAAAATAACACAAATTTAGTAAAATTCCATGAGTTTTAATAGTTTGCCAAACCGGTACAAATTTGTAAACCTGTTTTAATCATTTGGTCAAATTCGTGTACGTTTGTAGAACACTTGCACATAATAGAATGAAAAGTTTGACATGGGCATGTTTAAAATGAAAATTTTGAACTGTTTTTCATTCAATATAGATTAGTTAATTAATTAGGACAATGAAAATTATGAACCATGCATGTTTAAAACGATTATGTCGACTAAGACAGATCCTAACATTATTTAATTGAAAAGTAACACAACAAAAAAATATCTTAGCATAATTTAGCCCAAAATGCTACCCACTAAGACTCCACATTTAGGCTGCGTAAGGTTGTACTTGGCCCATGACATAAGTTTTATTGGACTTACCTTGTGTAGTTGGCCAAAATACTCACTTCTTGTATTTAATATCATTGTCACTCCTCATAAACCCTATTACTCTTCAATTGTCTCTTCCGTCGTTATCATTTATCACTTTCTCAGAATCTCAGCTCATTAACTCAATCACCGAACTGTCTCTTATACTCGATTCATGCATGAAGAGAAGATTATCCATGTATTTGATATCATTTCTTGTGTTCATGTACCTGATTTTTTTTTCCCAAAACTATTTTTTCAAACAAATGTGTTGTTTCGTTGAATCTTTTTTGATATAGATAAATGTTTCTCCCTTTTTTCTTCTGCAATTTATTTAGGTTTTAAATTGTTTTGAACCTTATTTTAAAGATTATATATGTAAATGTTTGATTTTGATATTTAAATAGACTGATAAATCGTTGATCTCGTCCTTGTTTCTTTCTCTTTTTTCTGTCATATTTTTGCATCTTTTCTAAATAAATTAATAAATCTCTATACTTTTATTGTTATTATAAATATTAAAATTATTAATTATTAATTTTCAGTATCGTCATTGGTTGGGAAAAATTGGATCTATACAAAATATTATATATATTTATACGAATTAATAATTGGTTAAATTTGAGAGTATAAAAAAATACTAACTATAAATATAATTGCCCTTATTTTTCACTAAATGATAAATCATTATATGACATAAAATATGTCATATATTTAATAATTATAATAAATACGAATTATAATATATTTTTCATGTTCAATTTTGTTAAATTTAGTTGTTGGCGGTGTAAATGTTTGGGTTTTACTACCTCATATTCTCTAAGATCTTCCACATTTCCTAAAACGACAAATTCACTAAGATTTTCCACTTTCCTTATTTGTCTATCATTTGTGGTTATAATAATTTATAACCCCACATTCTCTCTCTTACTTTCATTTACATCCATATATCATCATACCACTAAATATTTGTCCAAAATCAATGTGGAAGATCATAGCGAATAGGAGGGAGTAATATATAGGGGATATGACCTAGGTAGCACGGACACTCCTCCTACTTAGCCGTTCCGTGTCGGACACACGGACACCTTTAAAGAAGGAATGAGAGGTTGTAAGATTAAAAGAGATTGATTATAATATATTTTGGGTGGAAAATGAGAATAAATTATACTCAAGGTCAAATTTTACCTTCAATTATTTACATTTAATATCAAATACTAATACAAAAATAAAATCGTACGTTATTTATAACTATAAAATATATATTTTATTAAATTTAAATGCCGTGTCCCGTGTCCTAAATTTCACGAGATGCCGTATCAAGTGTCCGTGTCCGTGTCCGTTTTGATGCTATCTACGATATGACAGTTTAGCCTGATGAATATGTATTATGTAGTGTGATATTCACCGCATACCTCTATTATATTCACTTTCAGTTTACTGACTACGACACTATAATTTGATTAATACGTATTATATAGTGTAATAATTAATTTGATCATGAACGTTTTATTCCATACCGAAGCTACATAATGCAAAATATTTCATAGAAATAAAAATAATTATATTATATTATGTGATATGATATGAATATCTCATTATTATGAATATGTCATTACGTGAAATGAATGTGAATAAAACTAAGATAAATATCGAAATATATCAAATATTGTCTCTAATCGTATAGAATTAAATGGACTTTTTGTCAAATGACACCTAACATTTACACATTTCGTAAAAATGGCAGCTAAAGTTTTTTTTTCCCAGGAACACGTAACATTTCCTTTTTTTTGTCGTATGGCACCAAAATGACTTTTCCGTCAAAAAAAGTCAACAAGCCGTCTTGACTAACGGAGCAAATGGTGACTTGGCATTGTTTATATTTCTCATGTTTTCCCTCCAATTTAAACCTCACACTACAAGAAAACAACATTCAGGCGACTGATATTGGCGACTAATTTCAGTCGCTAAAATGAATTTGGCGACTGAAATCAGTCGCCAAGATCCAGTCGCTGTCATTAGTCGCCAAAAATAATTCGGGCGACTACTTTCAGTCGCCAAATTTGGCGACTGAAAAAAGCGTCGCCAATTTGGGAAAATGGCGACTGAAATCAGTCGCTCAAATTGGCGACTGAAAGCTTATGTAGTCGCCAATTTGGCGACTGAAATCAGTCGCCATCAGTCGCCATTTTGGCGACTACCATAGTATTCAGTCGCCAATTTGGCGACTGATTTCAGTCGCCAAATGGCTTTTAAATTTGCAAAAATACAGGGGTTTTGGCGACTGAAAATAGTCGCCAAATGAACATTTCAGTCGCCAAAATACCTGTGATATTTCATGGAAATTTCTGTTTTCATCCTACCATACCATACCATACCTGCAAGTATACAAGAAAACACAAAGATTTCACACATTTACAACAACACGATGTGAAACCAACATCCTCATATAGATAAAAAAAATTGTTTCAAGTTTACAAATTTTCTTAAACGGAATTGTTTCAACCATAAATTGTTTCAAGTAACAAGTTTCTAAACTATATCAGAAGCCAAGGTTTATATTGGATTCGGCCTGGAATCCACCACTTCCATTGCCTTCATCATAATCCCGCCGATAGGGAGGGGGACCTTGGTTGCAATTGTCAAACCTGCTTTCCCAAGCCTTGAATTTCTCTTTCATTATCCTTAATTCTTCATCCCTTTCCGCGTTTTTTCTTTTTTCCTCGTCAAGTGCGGCTTGCAGTCTTCCCACGACTGTCGGCTCGTAGGTTTGGTTTGAGGTGGACGACATTCTTCCCCTTGGAGTTTCGTAAAATACGTTCTTTGCCGACCCAATCCCGTAGACGTTCCCCTTCTTGAAACCCTTTACCAAGTCGAACCAAATCTCGTTATCGGGTTTCTCGGGATGCCTAAGTTTCTCGGCGGAAAATGCTTCCTACAAAATATAAACATTGTTATTAAAAATAGCTACAATATTGGTTAAACATTCAAAAAATTGAACTTATTGTAAAAATACAAAAATGCTTGAAACTTACATATAATTCCTTATCTTTTGGTTTGATCCAATATCTTCTATTGTCTTCGAGCCGGGAATGGGTGTCAAGGAAGAGCTCCGGAGCTGTGGGCGTGTTAGCTTTTTTCTTCTTACCCTTCTAAAAGAAAAAATTAAAGACTTGTATAAGAAAATTTTAATAATAAAAAGAATTTAAGTTATAATTTTCAAATGGAGGAAAAAGTGGAAATTATAACTTACACCCAAAACTAGGCTAAGGAAAGATCGAGATCCTGCGTGATGCGACGGCTCAGCCGCTCCATCTTTCTTTCCTCCTTTTTTATTTTTGGATGCTTGGGCCGACCTAGCCTGAAACTCCTCAGTTTCACGATACTTAAGCATATCTTCATATGCACCACCTACAAGTTAAATAAGTATTATAATAAAATATGATAAAATGTGTAAAAATATAACTATATATATACAAATAACAAAAACAATTAAATACCTCTCATATGCTCCGGCTCCTTCTTCCTCTTGACAACCTTATACATGTTGTCCCTTAACCGTCTAGTGCACGTCTCATTGTACCTTTGACGTACAATATACTCTATTCCGGCCGGCCAGTCAAATGTTTTCTACAATTTAAAAGGTAAGTATTAGTAAAATAAATTATTAATTAAAAACTATAATAATATAAGAAAATATAAACAAAAATAATATACCCTAAAATTATTGAACCACTCCTCTTTTTGTGCAGAGGTAGCCTTGGTCCAACAAGTAGGAGCAACTCCCGTCATCTTCTGCTTTGTACTCTGAGTACAACCGCGTACAACCTTTTGAGACGAAAACCTGAAAAATAAATTATGGAATAGTATGCATTTATGGTAAATAATAATGTAATATAATTATAAACTAATAAATTAAAGACATTGGTGGTTGTCTTACCAAAACCCCGCGGGATCAAGTATCATCTTCCCTTCCGGCGTGAACTGGATCGTCTCCGATGTCTGATCCGAGGACTCGTCATTGGTCGATTCCTCGACCACTACCGGACTCTGCTGATCAATAATCTCCATCTCCTCCTCGTCGACTGAAGAAGTACTACGGCGTCTGTTTGAACCGCCGCCACGTTGTCTACCTCGACCTCCTGCCATCTACAATTACACAAATATTCAAATTGTTAGAAACGGTTAATAACATAAAAAACAAACATAAACTGTTAATAACATAAAAAAACATCAAATAACATAAAAAACTTAATTAAAATATATATAAATATATCTTTACCCAATTAATCATTATCATCATCAAATTCGTCCTCATCATCATCACCAATTGATTCATTATCATTATCACTATCAACACCACCATCACCCTCGTTATCATCATCGTCCTCGTTTTCTAAACCTTCACCCTCTTCATTTCCATTCTCATGGATGTCCTCATCAGGTGGAGACAACATAAATCCGCTAGATACTATTTCTTCTTGAAAAAAAGTTGTATCTACTTGTGAGCGTGCTTTTGTCTTAAAGATTGCACACCACTGCTTTTGATTTCGATCACTCTTCGTGCTTGGATAGGAAGCGAAATATACTTGATTGGCTTGATGTGCGAGTATAAATGGATCATACTTTGAGTATGTCCGGGTATGATTCAATTCGACGATTTTATAACGTTCATGAACTTTCATACCGGCCACAGAGTTATCCTTCCATTCACACTTAAATAAGACAGTATTATAAGAACGCTCACGCCCATTATAGCTCAACTCAAATATATCCTCAACTATACCATAGTATTCGTTGTCATCAAGAGAAGAAATAGTAACACCATAATTGCACCTAGCCTTATTCTTACCGTAGTTGAATGTATGGAAATTAAATCCGTTGACCGAGTAACGATTCCACGTTTTCACCTCTCGTGAAGGACCAAAGGCCAAAGTCCTTATCAAATCATCTTGGATATTTAACTCAATTACATGGTTCCGAAACCATGCTGCAAATTGATCCTCATGGTTACTCCAAACATCATCTCTATTCACATTAGGATGTGCTTTAATGAAATCATTCACAAACTCCGTTTCATATGATTCCAGAATCTCACAATTAGAAAGAACGTAAAGGTGAGCACGATCATATTCTTTGTCATCCAAATATCTTGTTCCCCCAATTGATGAACAACCCTCATCATCATGCATTTGGAAAAACTCGGGTAAACTTGTCTCAAGTTCATCCGCTTTATCAACACTCAAGTTTTTTGCTTTGGTTTCAATATGTTTTTCAAAGTAAAGAGAGCAAAAATTTGCAATCTCTTCCGTTAAATACGCATTACATATTGAACCTTCAACCCGAGCTTTGTTACCAATTTTCTTCTTCACGTGATTAAGAAACCTATTCAATAATTGATGGGATTAATAGTTGTTAAGACTAGTGTAAAAATATTAAATCAATTAAAGAGATAGTACGATAATAATTATAATTTAATTACTACTTAGTGATCTTACCTTTCAAATGGATACATCCACCTATATTGGACGGGGCCTCCAACTTTGGCTTCGTAAGGCAAATGTATCGGTACATGCTCCATGGAATTAAAAAATGATGGAGGAAATATCATCTCGAACTTACACAATATCTCTGGTATTTGCTCCTCAAGACGAATCATGTCATCAACACATATTGAAGACGAACATAAATCTCGAAAAAATTGACTTATCTCAACAATTGTATTCCACACATGAGTGGGGAGGAGATGTCTCAAAGATACAGGTAATAATCGTTCCATGAAGATATGACAATCATGACTTTTCAAGCCTTGCAACTTTAGCTCCTTCATATCAACACATCGACTAAAATCGGATGCATATCCGTCAGGAAATTTTAACTTTCTTAACCACTCACATAAGACCTTCCTTTGAGCTTTGTCAAGTGTAAAAATAGATTTTGGCAAAGACTCATCGCTACGAATGTGAAGATTGGGACGATGGCAAATTGTCTTCAAATCTTCTCGTGATTTAACAGTATCACAAGTCTTTCCCTTTACATCCATAATCGTGTGAATCAGTTGCTCAAAGAAGTTCTTTTCTATATGCATTACATCCAAATTGTGCCTAATTAACATCGTTTTCCAATAAGGAAGATCCCAAAAAATGCTTCTTTTAAACCAACCAATTTTCTTCTTTTTCAGCACCTCCGTCTCTGCTTTAGTACAATCAATAGTACGTGACAAATCACAAACCATATCCCACACCTTATCCCCCGGAAGTCGATCTACAGCATGATTGCGCTCCACTTTACCTTTTCTGAAAGCTTTTTTGTTGCTCCTAAAGGCATGCCCCTCCGGTAAGAATTGTCTATGACAATCAAACCAACTCACTTTATGGGAACAAGGAAGCGAAAATGCTTTGCTTTGGTACATGCAACAAGGACATGCCTTTTTTCCCGCGGTAGACCATCCAGATAGCATACCGTAGGCGGGAAAATCATTAATGGTCCACAACAATGAAGCTCTTAGTTGAAAATTTTGCTTTAAAGACACATCATATGTTTGCACACCTACCTCCCACAATTGTTTCAATTCTTCCACCAAAGGTTGCAAATAAACATCTAAGGCGGTTTTTGGATTATCAGGGCCAGGAATAATTAGTGACAAGAAGATGAATTGTTTTTTCATACATAACCAAGGTGGTAAGTTGTATGGAGTGACCATTACGGGCCAAGAAGAGTACTTTCTACCAAACTGGCCAAATGGAGCAAAACCATCCGTACAAAGGCCAAGTCGCACATTACGGGGTTCCTCAGCAAAGTCGGGGTAAAGCATATCAAACCGCTTCCATTCCTCTCCATCACTCGGATGACACATCTTTCCCGGAGTACGAGGATTTTCCTTGTGCCATCTCATTTGCTCGGCAATGTTTTTGGTAGCAAACATTCTTTGAAGTCTAGGAGCTAGAGGAAAGTAAGTTACGGGATTTTCGGGTATTGGTTTCTTACTCTTTTCACCTCTCTTTTTTTCATTCTTTCCCTTTTTACCTTTCAAGACAATACTTCCCTCAATTGTCTTATATCTAGCCTTTTCACATTTACTACACTTGTCAAGTAAAGCATCATCCTTCCAAAAGAGCATACATCCATCGGGACATGCATCAATCTTGTAATGCGGAAGTTCTAGACCTTTCACTACTTTTTTGGTATTGTAGAATGATCGGGTCATGACATTATTATCGGGGATAACATCCTCAATCAAAGAAGCAATGCCATCAACACAAGTAAATGGCAAATTGTACTCACATTTCAAAGTTATTATCCTAGAGGCGGCTTCTAACAATGACATTTTGCTCCCTTCATATAATGGTTTTTCACTCGCCTTTAACATATCAAAAAAGGCTTTTGCTTGTGGGTGTGGTTCTTCTTCACTCAGTGGTATATGATCATTATTGAAAATATTAGACTCAAATGCATCAACTACCATATCTCTATATGGGTTCTCATTTTGTGGGATTTGAGATTGTTCGGGAAGTGAAAAATATGATTCTCCATGAGAAATCCAATTGTAGTAGTTTGGACAAAACCCGTTTGTATAAGGATGTTCTTGAACCTCAATGTCATGTAGATATCTCATGTTTTTGCATTTAATACAAGGACACCTAAGTTTCTTTGCTACTAAATCATACTCGTCTTGTTGTCTAGCAAATTCAATAAACTCGGCAACCCCCTTTATAAATCCAGCGGTAGGACGTCTTTTCTTATCAAGTCTATCTTCGTACATCCATGTACGTTCCAACCTCTTCATTTTAATCTAAACATTAACCCACACAACAATAATTACAACAATATTGATTATCAATTATTACTACCTCTAGGAACATATCTATTATCAATAATAAACCAAAAAATAATATTGTCAACATGGATACTAACTATACTAAAATTAACATATCACTAATTAAACTACTATCATTCTAATTAATAACATTATCAACATGGATACTAAACAACTATCAAACTAATATTATCAACATGGATATTTGTTATTAACAATATACTAACATAATACCTACACACTTTAATTATAAAATCCTAACATTCTACTCCCTCCATCACAATTATTTATTTGCCTTTTGATTAAAACAACCATAAAAAATAATTTAAAGGGCAAACAAATGAATAAGACGGAGGGAAGACTAACTTTCTACCATCAATAATACTCCCATTTATACTAATTTAGTCAATCAACAATCCTAACATCATCAAAAACACCAATACATTGTCAATTAAAACCTCGATTAACATAATGTTAACAATTTCACAAAACCCCCAATTTATATAAACCCTAACCATCAACCTACACAAACCCTAACTAACTAACCATTAGAACTTTGTAAGCATCACAAATTATACATAAACATCATAATACTAATTAAAATCATAAAATAAACAAACAACTAAGGAATTAGATTTAGAAGAGCAAAAGACGCACCTAATTAAGGAAAAGTGACGGAAATAGAATAAGAGTCGGAGTTTGTTGGTGAGGTGGTTAAGGGAATGGAGTAGTGGTGGTGGCGATTTTGTAGAGGGAATAGGGGTTTCGGGTGTTTTGAAGAAATTTGGGGAAGTATAGAGTGGCGGATGAGTTTTGCGATTCTGGAATAATACACAAATTGGCGACTGATTTGGCAGTCGCCAAAATGGCAACTGAAATCAGTCGCCAATTTGGCGACTGATTTCAGTCGCCCGAGTTTTTTTAATTAAAATCTGAGGATTGTTTCAGTCGCCAAATTGGCGACTGATTTCAGTCGCCTTATTCTATTTTCAGTCACTAAATTGGCGACTACTTGTATCAGTCGCCTTATAACAGTCGCCTGAAACCAGATTTCTTGTAGTGTCATTTTCCGGATTCTCTTTTAATTTTTCTCTCCAATTGACCCCAATTTCCGTCCAGTAAAATCCTCAATTGAATGCTTTCATAATTTCATTCCTAAATTAAACCCCAAGTTTCTTTCTTCATTATCCAATTTTCTACTCATTCAAATAGTTGTTTTCCTCCCAGCCCACCATGTCCTTTCGAAGCTCATCCTCCAATTCATCAGCTAGGGTTAGATGCAATTGTGGCACTCCTATGACTGAGAAGATTTTATGGACACACCAAAATTCGGGCAGGAGATTTATGGCTTGCAAGTTCTACAATGCGGAAACGAGGGTTACTAAAATTAAAGTTATCACAAACTATTAAAGTATTAACATTTGAAAAACTCAATGCAAAGAGTTTATTGGGTTTAATCAATACAAAGTTAGGGTTAAGTAGAGTACACAATCACAAACCTTTGTTGATTATTTGGTCAATTGATGCCTTGTAATTAATTGGCGTCTCTTGCGCTGCCCCTTCTTCTTCTGCAAATTGATATTTGTTTGAGATGAAAATTAGGGTTAAATTAATTTGGTGATTGTTGGGGATGATAATGGGAAATGAGGGAGTGTGGAGTGATAACTGAAAGAAGGTAAGAAAATATTAAATTAACAAAGCTGCCAAGTCACCATTTGCTCCGTTAGTCAAGACGGCTTGTTGACTTTTTTTTGACGAAAAGTCATTTTGGTGCCATATGACAAAAAAAGGAAATGTTAGGTGTTCCTGGGCAAAAAAAAAAACTTTAGCTACTATTTTTACAAAAGGTGTAAATGTTAGGTGTCATTTGACAAAAAAATCCGAATTAAATATTATGAATAATGATATATTTTTTTATAATGTACTCCCTCCTAGTCACTCATTTCTTCCCCTTTCCCTTTTACACAAAAATTAAGAAAATGAATTTGTACCACACAAAACACACTACCCCACATACAAATGAATTTAGACCACACAAAACACACAACCCCACATCCAAAAAGGGAAAGAGGGAAGAAAACCCGACTTACCCAATAAGGAAAGAGGGAAGAAATGACCGACTAGGAGGGAGTATTAATTTATAAAATTTAAAATTTATCTAATTAAAAAAAAAATAGTTAGAAAGGAGTATCATGCACCATACTCATGAGTGTATGGTATAATTTACCATCCTTGATGGAGTTTTATTAGGAAACATGTGCATGCTTACTTCCAACAATACCACTCGTCTAAAGTCCTAAATTGGATCGAGTCGTTTCTAGCGTTTTTGTATCACTCAATTGTGTTGCACATAGATTTCTCCACGAGGCAACTTGATTCAATTAATTTGATTTACTTTCCAAGATATGTGGCTGCTTATCAAATATTCCAAACTATATTAGAGCAATTAATGGACTATACCACTAGTTGTACCAGTTGTACGACTATACCACTAGTTGTATGATCAGTTGTACGGCGTAGAATCTAAGCTTTTTAATAAAGTATTCGAGTTTTATTTTAAAGAATATGAACTTTATTTGAAAATATCTGAGCTCATGTATTTAACATTAAATTATGAACTTTGAATTAGCTCCATTCCATAGTCTTTGATTTTTATTCCATTTCACGATTGAACCAAACAATATAAAGCAAGTATGAGATATATAATTCAATCCCTTGATATGACATTCCATTCCTTAGTGGTATGACATTCCATACCATTCCATTCCAATCCTTAGTGGTATGACATTCTCATTAAGATACCAAATCAATATACAAAATTATTACGCCTCTTTCCTTTTTAACAGAATAGGCTCTTTATTAATCTGGGTCAAATACTACCGTGACTGACCGTGTACGTGTTGGAATTGTTTTAAAATCTACCGTACGCGATCAATACAATAATTCCGGCGTATGGTGAGTAGTGGTTGACAATTTTAGGGGTGAGCAAAACCGGGTACCCGGTACGGTTTTAATAACCGTATCGGGTACCCGGTTTTTGGAAGGCCAAAAATTAATACCCGGATCCGACCCGGTTTAACCGGGTACCCGGTTTTCGTATACCCGGTTAAACCGGGTACCCGAAAACCGTATACCCGGATCCGGTTTAATTGATAATGCTCAAACCTAGAATTCGAGTCCACAACATTAGGAACGACCAATAAATAAATTGCTTATATAATCCATTAGGATCATTATTACAAAACACAATACTTGCAAAGTCAGTAGGTAAAATAGCAAAATACAAATTTGCAATACTTCACACAGAAATTTGTCACTGATAAAGTAAGTTGCGTATATTACAAGTTTCACATAAAATGATTGGTGTTCAAAATTTTACCCATATAGTCAAAATAGAAAACAAAATTGTACATACAACTTTTTTTTAGTTATTTTTAATTAAACCGGGTCAAAACCGTATACCCGGTTTTGATTTTCCCCGACCCGGACCCGGTACGGGTTTTCTAAAAACCGTATCGTATACCCGGAAATTCGTATCGTGTACCCGGAAATCCGTGTAATTAAAACCGTATACCGTATCGTATCCGTATATTAAAACCGTATCGTATATTTTTGCTCAGCCCTAGTTGACATGTATATGTTGATGATGTTTTTTCGTTGGGCTTGTGATGGCGGGCTTGGACGCGGACGATATTCGAGTGCTAGTGATTAGTTGAGTCATTGTATAGAGTTGCAAATTGATGTGTGTTTTAATTTGTATATTTTGTACATTCACTTAATAAAATGAATGGATTGTTTTGGGATTGACGTCATGATATGTACTAATTCGGGAAACCGAGACGGTAACACTTCCATTTATCTTGGCCGGATAAATGGGGGTGTGATATCACTTTATTTTACTTATTTTTTAACCCACATTTTATACCTTATTTGCTCAAATTAATAACCCGAGTTAGCTTTATCGACCCATTTTAGTCTTATGCAGGGGCGGACCCAGAAAATATTTTATGGTGTAGCGAAACGTAAACATAAGTCATTCGAGGTTACAAAAAATATATATACCATGTATATTATGAACAATCTTCATTATATTAAAGTAGAAACATTTGCTGCCCTGTGGTTAACCCACGTCATCAATACAACTTTCACTTTTGCAAATAGTTACATCACACTTTCCTGCTTTCTTTTTTGGTAAAACTGCAACTGCTTTCTTTTATTCCTTGAAATAGACATTGATTTATTTATAGTTCCATAACTTTTCTATTGATGTGAAAACTAAAAAAATTAGTTCGGACAATTTATTAAATAATTTTTCATCATCAATATAAAAAAAAAAATTGATGATCCTTTAATCTAATTCCCATTAAATATAATTTATTGACACTAATAATAATAACACTTATCCGTAAAAAAATTTAAAGATGGCAGATGTGCAGTATATTTTTTTAAAGATCTTTTACTACAATTAAAATCTCCAATCTCGAAAAATAGACAGACTCAAAATACCAACCAAAAATTTAAATAAAAGAAATTGTAAAGTAAATCGAAAATTATTATTACTAACCAAAAATTAAGCTTTTGTAACATGCAAACATAGATCTCAGTTTCTATATCAGATTATTCGATCTCAAAAAGAAAGGGGTAAAAGATGGGTAATATTCTGGGTTTAGGTAATACTCCGGGTGGTAGGTAATCAGCTTAGTATAACTAAGGGAGATGATGTAATTATTGCAAAAGGGAGGGATCAAATAGAAGATGAAGAGGTAGGCTGTGGCTATGTGAAGTAGCGAGAGATAGCTGTATGTATATATATGATGGGCTTAGTTTTGGTTATGGTTAACTAAATATAATCACAAATTCTCATTTAAGACGGACACTATCCGTCTTAAGTTTAAGACGGGTCAAATATATATTAAATAATCCCGTTTATTGCCTAGAGAATACCAAAAGTTTTGTCTTTATTATTGTCACTTGCTAAGATTTGACCCTAAATTATCCCACTTATTGCCTAGAGAATACCAAAAGTTTTGTCTTTATTATTATCACTTGCTAAGATTTGACCCTTTTAAAGCTTTAAACGATAATAGGGTGGATTATGTTAATTCTTATTACAAAAAAATCAATTTATTAGTAAAAATAAGGTAAGGGTATAATTATTGACTTAAGTAAAAAAAATTGGCAAAAAAACGCAACTATTATGTTGAGTTAGAGAGTACAATGGAGTTGACCTGGAAAACCGGTTAATCGAGTTGGGTTTTCGACATTAACGAGTTAGTTTGTGTCGGGTTGGGTTATTTTGGGTTTTGAGTGTTTTCGGGCTTTGGGTTACATTAGGGTGCTGTATTTCATGTTAATTTCGGATTTCGGGTTAGCCTTTTCGGGTTGGGTTGATTTCGCCAGTTCATAAGGGAGTAATAGGTTGTGGCATTTTCCGTGCTTGATGTGATAAATGTAAATATAGTAGACCCAAAATAAATCTCATAATCATATTATAGTCTTATAGACAGGTATATCAAGGCAAGTTGTATTGACTTTCGACAAAAAATTAACGTCTTGACATTTTTGTTTCAACTTTGTCCATGACTTTTTAAAATTTTACTTTCTCTCATTTTTCAATACTTTAACAAAAAAAAACAATAAGTTTAAATTACAAATGTATATAAATTAAAAAGAAAAACAAATTTGACAAATATAGTTGATGGTTTGATATTTCTTATCTGCGACAATGATAAACGTATATGATATATCTAAGTAATTAAAGAATACAAAAATCAGAATTTGAATGTCATTGACTTTTTTTTTTATGAAATTCAGTCTTATCCATTGTGTATTTTACTGTGGCATTTATTTTATAATTTAATTTCAAATTATATTATCAATTTTAGTTTTTCAAATCTATGGTCGATCTTAAGAAAGGTGGTTAAAAATATGACTTTGTTGTTAGGGTGATTGAAGTTCATATTAGATTATTTTGCTTAATATACCCCTTTATACTCATCAGAAATAGTAACTTTTTTAAAACTTTCTTCACGTACATTACAAACTACAAAACATTGCAATTTCATCGAATTTGAATGAATTTAATTAAGTTATAGACTAGGTTTTTTAGATTACATAACATTCCCGCCCTTTCACGATGGTATTCCTTTTTCACTTTTTAGGTTTAAAGTTACAATTCCCTCCTTAACCATAAGTATGTAGAAAATTATAAATACTTGTAATATGATATTAGTATATTTATATTTTAATATAAAGAACATAGACTATGAATTTATTAATTAATCCAGGAGTATATAAATGCAAAATAAAAAGACAATTAGAGTAGTGCATCAAAATTGGGTAATAATAATACAGGTCATCAGGCATATACAAATCGTTGTGTATATTAAATTATAACTGAATATACTTATTTTATTAAAAACATACCCGTGCAATTTTGCACGGGCATAAAACTAGTGTCTATTATTTTATAGCAAATCTCATTGAAGAAGGCATATCTGTCTTCAATGAAGACGGGTCGGTGACCTCTCACAGAAAATCATGTGGTTGTCTTTAGCCTAACAAAAAAATCCAATCATTTTGTAACATGGACAAATCAATTAAATTTTAAGATTAGCATTGATAAACAAACTGCATTCAATGTGATCCCAAAGCAACGCTCAAATGTCACAAATCATATATACTTCACATTAATAAAATAGGTTATATCAGATTTAAATTAGGAACAAAATTAATTAGGCGAAAATAATAAAAAGACTAACCTAAATGATAAAATAATTTTCATATCTTGGGATAGGATTTGAGAGCAAATGTTCAGCAAGCAAAAAATTCACTTCGTACTCCTTGTTATCTAAGACTAATATAGAGTATAATTAATGTTTTTACGAAAGCTTTATATTGGAACTGAATCAATACATTGGAACTAGAAAGAATTTAATGAGTATTTTACTCTGATTTAGGAGTTACTTACTTCATTCAACTCCACTCTACCAATTTACTTTTTCAGGTTTGTCAACGCGTGTTTTACGCGGTAAATATCGTTAGCTACGTATTTGCAAAAATTATAAAAGTTGGATATTATTAATGTACTCGTAAAGACGAATCAAACAAGATCACACATGAATATATTTTCACTTATATATTGAGAGAAAATTGCAAGTAGATGCCGACTCATGAATAGTGTGCAAAAATGAAAGTGGTAGAGTGGAGTTGAAGGGAGGAAGTATTAAATTGGAACCATAAAAAATTAAGTCTCATTAATGATGGCTACTAATAATTTTTTGGTGTAGCATAACATATTTTTACGGTAAATATTTTTGGGGTTTGGTGTAGCATTTGCTACACCATTGCACAATGTGGGTCCGGGCACATTAGCCGATTAGTTTTTAAATAATGTAATTATTTTCGGAATTTTGGTACTGCTTTGGTCGTCTCATTATGTAGGTACCAAATGGAGTGAAAAATCGAATAGCAAAGTGGGTCAAGACCGAAAAAACCCAAATGGAGCCAATTAAGTACAATACGGATGATGATTAATTGTGCGTGTACCTTGTTACATTTGGGCCTTTTCAGATTGGACCATGTTGTATATTTGCTGCGTTTTTGGAGGATAGAAAACAAAAACCATTTTGTCCTTTTCTCCTTAAATGAGAAATGAAAGGCAACAAAAAAGGAGCCTTCATTTGTTTGGCTGAGAGGAGGCAAGAAAACAGAGACACAAAAACGGAGAGCAGGAAGACGGAGGCTAGAGTAGAAAGAGTAGGAGTAGGTAGCTTGAGTTTCCGAAAAATAAACCCATTTTAATTCTTAGTCTAGATCTAGTTTATCATTTACAAGTTACAACAATTGTATGAAAAAATTATTCATCTTATTCCTCTTCTGGTTTATTTAAAGTTATTATTTTTATTTATTTATGCAATTTATTTGTTAAAGTTTCTATCTTTATAAGTCTTGTGATGTTTATTGTTATAATTAATGTAATTAGTTATATGTTTAGTGTTAATTTGTTAATGATTAGTGAGTAGGTTACCCTTCTAGGTTACGGTTTTCTCTTGACGGTTACGTCTCCGTAGTAGGTTACTATTTTACATGTTGTGGGTTAATTATATTGGGTTTTTGTTTAAGTGGTTTTATTTGACCTTTTTCGACCCTTATTCAACCAATTGGGGCTAACAACGGGAGTTGGGCCGATCTTGGGTAACTTGGGCTATCGACGGGAGTTGGACATTAGTTAGCGGATACGGGTAGATTTTGTTTCATCCACTTAACTTTGTTGTCGATGGGAGTCGGACCCTAGTTTAGATACTTAATCAATTGACCTTGACCTTTCATCTGCGGGAGTGGGAGAGGTTGGAGTCGGGAATTGGTTGTCGGGCAAATTCCCTCAAATTGCGTAAGAGTTATCCATGGGAGTGGGACTCGGAGTGGTTTAGGAGACTTATAAGACTCGGGAGGACTTATAGGTATTTTAGAGAGAATATCCCACCTAAATTCGTTGAACCGTGACTTGTGGAGGGAACTTGAGGCGGGTAAGAACCAGATTGACGACTTAACCGGATCCTAGACCTTTCTATACTGCTTAGACCATTACTTTTATTACATGCTTAATTATTTTGGTAGTTTAGTAGACTTAGTTAGTATTTAGTTTAATTGATTAGCTTAATTTCTACCACTTTATGATTTGCGTAACTAGCTTATAATTTGAGACGAACTAGTACTCAATCTTTGACCTCCTTGTGGTTTGACCTCGACTACCGCTACTACATTACTAGTTGAGTTTATAAATTTGTTTTGACCGGGGTAGGGCGACACAAAATCCTGCGTAAAAAAATGGCGCCATTGTCGGGGAGGTTAACGGATTGATATTGGTTAGTCTTAGATTTGTTAGATTACGTGTTTGTTACTTGTCACATGTTACTTGTTTCTTGTGTGTCACTACTTGCTTTCTTTTGAATTGTCTCTTCTTTGAGCATATATGGCAATGCGCGATTTTTGTAGACCCAACCTTACTCATATTAACCGACCTATTAATATTGGGGTTGTGGAAGCCAATTATGAGTTTGACGTTGGTCTTGTTGAGTTGATTTGACAAGATGTGGGTTGGATAGCGATGAAGCAATTGAACAGTTAGAGACTTTTGAAGCGAATTGTGACCTTGTTAAGAAGGAGGGAGTATCGGAACAAACCACAAAACTCATACTTTTTCCCTTTAGTCTTAAGGGTGAAGCTAAGAGATGGTTATACTCTCACCCTTCTAACACCTTTTGCACTTGGGATGACTTAGCTCAAGTCTTTTTAAATAAGTTTTACCCTCCTTCTAAAACCGCCCCAAGGAAACATGCAATTTATAATTTCCAACAAGGTGAGTTTGAGACTTTGAGTGAGACTTGGTCTAGGTTTAAGGGCTTGTGGAAAGCGTGTCCTCACCGGTATTTCACCTTGCCAAATCATGCTTATTTTCTTTGATAATTTGTTTCCTTCTCTTAGAAATTTTGTGAGTATATCATCCGGAGAGACATTTGATAAGTTGAGCGTTGAAAGGGCTAGAGCTTTAATTGAGACCATGGCTAGTGCCGATGAGGATCGAAATTCTATTTGGGCTACATTTAAGAGAGGACCACGAAGTAGAGTTGAACGTTGTGATTATTCTATGTTTGATGCTATAAGTGAAAATGTGGACCTCTCTTCTCTTGTGGATGTGCCTTATGTTCGATCTCATGTTCCCCTTCTCCATGATAATGTGAATGATATGCGTGAGTGTTCATCTTCTTATGAGTTTTGTGGTGATGAGAACATATTCTTGATATATGTTCTTCATATGTATCCCCACCCCTTGTGAATTTGAATGTGGTGGATGACGACGATGATGATGAGTATATGCTTAATTGTGAACCAAGTGCTTTGACTTCATCACCTCATGCTATTTGTGAGATAATGAACCCGTCTTTTATTGAATTTTATGATAAAGGGGTCATGGAAGATGATAAGGTAGAGGCTTTTAGTGAGATTACCCATGTTGATGATGTCTTTTTAATGGAAGAGGAGGGTGTTGATATTGGTGAAAATTTTCTTGATTCTTGTGATGTAAATCTCTTTGATGATAAACCTTGTTGGGATGAGCATATTGGAGTATTTTTCCAAAATGGGGTTCTAAACACAAATAATTACGTAAATAGGTTGAATTACAAATTATTATCCCAAAATGGGTCCACGTCATACCCGAAGCTAGATTCGGAAACCAGTCGCTCCCTCGCACAGCGACCTTGTCTAAGCTGCTACTTGTTCAAACACAAAGCTAAAATAAGCATTTCAGAGTAAGTCGCTTTCCCCCACAGCGACTTGGTCCAAAATTGGAAAAACTTGGCAAATAGGCCAGTCGCTCCCCCCCAGAGCGACTTGGTCCAAAATTGGAAAAAGTTGGCAAATAAGCCAGTCGATCCCCCCCAGAGCGACTAGATTCCAGTATAAAGCCAATTTTGGAGAAAATTTGTGATTTGTGTTTTTAGCCCAAGTCGCTCTGGGGGAAAGCGACTTGGTTGTTTGTGATATTAGTTTTTGGCCTAAGTCGCTCCCCCCCAGAGCGACTTGGGCTAAAAACAGAAATCACAAATTTCCCAACTTTCTTTGTTCCTACAATTGTTCCTACAACACATTCTTCACAACAACATTTCAAATGGCAGGAAGCTTAAATTGTCATAAAAACTTAAATTGTCTTACAAACTTAATTTATCTTACAAACGAGAAATTGTCTTAGAAACTTAAATATTATACAAACCTAAACGATAAATCTTCTCACTAAAAGCTACACTACTTTCTAGCTTGACGACTTCTCTTTGATCTACTTGGTCCACCAGATGACTCGGCTTCATCCGTTTCTTGTATGGGAGAGAGGAATGTCATGTTTGTAGCTTGTGTTGTTGCATGATGAGTTGGACTTGGATGGGGATTGATTTGCGGTTGAATGAGATGTCCAAAATGAGCATTTTGCAAACAATGAAGAGAAGTATTTTGCATTTCAAGTAGCAAATTGAGGTAGTTTGGATCAATTGTAGGCGGCATAGTGGACATATAGTCATTAAGTTGATGGTAGATATAAGAGTGACCACCCGCCTATTTGAATAAGAAGTCATATTTGTTAGCATGTAATTATATTTGTTAGTGAATAAAATTTATAAATTAGATAGTAAAGGTATGAATCAAAAAAGAATAAAACTTACAAGAGTGTCCAAGTCCGCCGCACTAGGATTGTAGTGATGCTCAGTTATGAAATCTTCGGTTAGGGCATTATTTTGGGGACTAACGATGCGTCGAGTACGCTCCCGATACCATACCATATATGGATCATGATGGGACATGTATCCCGTGTATGGTACTCCCCCCTCCAACATGTTTTCCTTCCTATTTTCCCACTCCTCTATATAACTTGCAAACTCGGTTGCAAAATCTCTGTTATTTCCCCTTTTGTCAGTCTTGTGGAGGGTAAGAACCGTGTCACAGTCGGGTGGTATTGTTTGATGCCAACCAAATTGCCTAACACACCTATTAGGTAGGTGCATCTCAACAATCTCAAAGCATATTAAAGGAGCGATAACAACCCACTCCTCCGGGTCCTCATAACAAATTTCGGGAAGATGTTGGAGGATGTCTTGTGTATAAGGTTGCCAATTGAATTGTGTTTCAGTCAGCTTATCAAACATATCCCTATAAGCCACAAGACCAAGCCTATGGTCCTTATACTTACGATCCACCAAAAACCATTTGCAACCCAAAGGATCTACTCCCGCAACCATTTGAGAGCCCAAAGGGTAGACTTCTCCCACTTGTTCATTCATAATTGAAGTAATTTGGGGACGACCTACGCTCAATCGTTCCCAAGCCCATAATTGAAGAAGGACTATAGGCCCGGATATTTCACTCTTCCCCCTTCTACATGCTCCACACAAATTTCTATATAAACAAGCAAGTGCGGCGGAACCCCAACTATACTCGTCTATCTCATCCAAATCCTCCAATAATGGCAAGAAAAGAATACAAACCTCATTCCCGCTCTTATCAGGAAAAATCACGCTCCCGATCAGAAATAGTATATAGGCTCGAACATAGCGATTAAGGGTTTCCTCGTCCGCATCCGGTGGTAGACCCGAAAAGTTGCCACTTAACCAACTCAACTTCAATCCCAACCCTTTTAGTTCTTGTCTATCTGGCCTAAGTCCCAACAACTGCTCACACAAAGCGGGCCAATAATAGTCACCTTTCCCCGTAACCGGCTTGCCAACTACCCGCAAACCAAACAACACATTCACATCTTGTAAAGTCACCGTGACTTCACCAATGGGAAAATGAAATGTGTGGGTCTCCTCCCTCCACCTCTCAACCAAAGCGGTAATCAAATCCGGATCGGCATACAAAAAAGTAAACCTATGAACTCCGTGAAACTGAGTCTCCCGGATGAAAGCACGAACTCTAGGATGAACATGGAACTCGGTTTTTGCCCTCAAGTGTACCCTACATTTTAACGGACCTTGATCCTGCATGACACAACATATGATAGATTAAAATATAAATATACAGTTAATAAGATTATCATGTAGGATTGGAAAAAAAATTAAAAATACTTACCACTCCCTCCCATACAGCTTCACTTCGGTGACCCGCTTGTAATGTAAGGATTTCGGGATTAAGTGGACCCGGATCCATGAGACCTACAACATTAGTAAATCGGAGATTAACATTAGTATTTATACATTTTAAATGGTTAATATATACATTAGCAATAAGTGTAAAGAAAAAAAAATCTACCCGGATCCAACTTCACGGTTTTTTAGAGGACATCCCCGCTTATTGTGTCCTTTTCTACGACACAAGGAGCAGGAGTATCTTACGTTTGTTGAAACTTCGTCCATCTCATTGTGAATTCTTTTTTTTTTAGGACGACCTCTAAGTCTTTTCATATTCAAATTAGGTAAAACAATTTCACCTTCCCAATTAGGCCAATGACGTTCATCAGGTACCGGATGAAAATTAGGCTTGTAAGAACCCAAATACTCTCCACAAGTAAAAAATGGGTCAATATATTGCTCCGCCGATAGATTGTAAGTTCTACAAACCGCAGCTACATGAGAACATGGAAAATGATATATTTGAAACTTGTTGCAAGTACAAGTTCTCTTAGACAAATGAACCGTTTGTCTATGTCCTCCCTTTCCAGCTGCTCTTTGACCTCTCCCAGTTTTAACTTGAAAAATACCGGTCTCGTAATTATAGCACTCAACTTTATGATGTGCTGCTTTTGCAAAATTCTTTTCAAGAGCATTGGTGACTACGGGGGAAATTTTCAACCCATCCATTAATCTCGACTTTGCAAATTCTCGTCTTTCAACAAAGTAAGAATTGACTCTAAAGAAGGTTACTTTGACAAGAGCAGTGATTGGTAAGAAACGAGCTCCCTTTAACACATTATTAAACACCTCGGCCAAATTAGTTGTCTTGATTCCATACCTTAAATGGCCACCGTGACAAATGCACCACTTTGATAAAGGTAATCTATCTAACTCAGCTTTGGCTTCTTGACTAAGTTCATTCAACTTTGCTAAGCCACTATTAAACTTGATGGGTTGATGTTGAAAAGCTGTCCAACTAAACAACTCTTTCAATTTTGTATTTTTGTATCTTGTATTGATGTTGGAAGCATGGTGTCTTATACAAAATCTATGAAATGCAAATGGTTCCTCCCACCCAGAACCTTGTTGATTCATGGCATTTATGATACCCGTATGTCTATCAGATATTACACAAAGACCTTCTCTTTGTGTAACCAAACATCTAATACAAGCCAAAAACCATGACCAAGTATCCGTACTCTCTAATTCAACAATGGCAAAAGCAAGAGGGTATAACTGATCATTCGCATCAACACCCATAGCAATCATTAAAACACCCTTATACTTACCATACAAATGAGTCCCATCTATTGTTATTATGGGACGACAATGAGGGAACCCCTTGATTGATGCTCCAAAAGCCCAAAAAACTCTACCAAATATGATCGTTGTCATCGTTGTCATCGTCATCCTCTATCTCATAATTTACAAATTGTACAACAGTACCAGGATTAGCTTCTTTCAAAGCTTCAAAGTAACGAGGAAGCTCCCTATATGACAAATCCCAATCACCAAATATATCGGCAAGAGCTTTTTGCTTAGCTTTCCAAGCCTTCATATAGGTGATCTTGTAGTTATATTTATCAATTATTATTTCAATAATAGCAGTTACACTCAACCCCCAATCTGCCTCAACAATATTTCTAATGGCATTACTAATGAAAGTTCTTCGCAAGTTTCGGTGGTCTATAGGCATGGTGTCCCCCACACATGAAATCTCATGAGGACCCTTATAAGTCACAATAGAAAAAGAATCATCAAGTTTTTTTTTTTGGGTGGCTCTTAAAGTCCAATTACATCCTACCGGTCTTCTCCCACATTTGTATGTCACCGTTTCAGGTTTTGACTCATGAATTTTGAAACTTTGATTCACACTAAGATTGTAAGACGTAACTACTTCCGTCAAAGATCTCTTATTAGGAAATGTTTGACCAATACAAAACTCTCCCCGAACATCATAGGGGACAACATTTTTCCAATTAGCCCAATTATTCCCTTGTGTTTCATAAACTCTAGGAATACTAGTGAATTCCGGATTTGGAGCGGTAGGAGTAACAAGATCAGTGCCATCCTCATCCTCATCATCGTCATCACTAGCATTCTCAAGTCTTAGATCAAAATCATCATCAACTTCATCCCCTTCAATATTACCGTCACCAATCTCTACTCCGATATTATTTGTTAATAACGACACATAACGATCATCACCAAAATTGTTGAGAAATAGATTGGTGTCATTTAACAACCTAGTAAATGACACATTTGATACTACATTTGCATTACTAACTTGAGGTTGTTGAATTGGTACCAACTCAATATAAATGTCCATGGAACCCGCCTTTGAATGACATATACTAGCCCACATTGCTTGTAAAGACCGATCATTGTCAAGAGAAACAACTTTAAAACATCCAAGGCTAGGGTATTTCATTTTCAAGACTAATTTGAACTTATTATTATCAACCCCAATTGAAGTGTATATCTCATTAAGAAGGTCATTATAGCTCATGTTACTACTAGCAAAAACAAAAGACTCTCTTCCACCTACATAGCTTACACACCCATCTCCTTCAACAATTTCACCATCACAATAACACAATAAGGGAAAATGGCTTCTCTCCATAACTATAACAATAACAAGTAAAGCTAAAACACTAATAACAACCTAAATTCGACAAATCTAGGATGTATAAACCGTAATAAGCATAAACTACAACAACTAGCTACACCAATCAATTACTAAGAAAGAGTTAAAGTATTAGCTAATACCTTGAATTTGGTAGAAAATTGAACAAGAAACACCCAAATAGTTGTTTACTAGTGTCTAGAGACTACCCACTTGAGTTGTAATGAAAATTATTGAATGATTTGGAGTAATTTTGGGGGAAAATTAGTAAGAAATGGGGTTAGGGTTTCGACGGATTTTTTTTTTTAATTTGGGGATGAACAAATGAAAGGGGGAAAGTTGTCCGTGATTGTATAATGCGAAGTAAGTCGCTCACTCGGGGAGCGACTTGCTTTGCTACCCTGAATGTGTATAACGAAGTAAGTCGCTCACTCGGGGAGCGACTTAGTTGATTATCCAAAGCTTGCACAAAAAAGGCAAGTCGATGTCCGCCTGAGCGACTTGGCCTCAAGTCTTCCAGCTTCCGCAAACCCGATCCTACGTGGACCCATTTTGGGATATTAATTTCAAATTCAACCTATTTCGTTAATTATTTGTATGTAGAAGCCTACTTTTGAAAAAAATTCAGCATATTGAGGACTCTTGGAAAACCCAAGTAGATGCTATCGAAGCCGACTTAAATGGTAGTGGAAGTAGTTATGTAACACCCGTGATTTTCGCTATTTTAAAATATTATTATTTAATTCGAATGAATTTTCTAATGTAAAATTCTAATTATTTAACTCGATTTTTAATTCGTTACGTTACAACTATTTTCAATTTCTAAACGTTTACTTTTAACGTTTACATTACGTCGAGATTAATATTCTATTTTAATATTTACGTACATCGAAGTTTAATATTCTCGTTACGTACTAATTTCATTTTCAGCTAAATAAAATAATATTACAAGCGTTTCCTTTTATGTCGATATTATATTTTACTTTTTGCCTCGTATTTTCGTAGTACGTTATTTAATAATTTCATTACGTTCAAATACTTAAATTATTTCCGAGACTTTTAATTTATTTTAAATAATATTTTACCTTGTAAAAATAAATCGTTCCGTCATTAATTATTAAAAACGTAAAAATATTTCAGTGTCAAAACTGCTTTTAAGTTTTACCTTAAATCTTGACGTTTTAACTCGATTAGTTCCAGCGCGGTTTTAGATACTCGTATTTTAATTTTGGATCGATTTCATTTTAAAACGATACGGGTTTACGGGCCTCGGTAACTGACCCACTTGATAATTAGACCTAAGAATTCACGCTAAACATATTATATAAACGAGACCTTCGTCTTCCTCGCGATAACATCAAAGCTAGCACCTCCATTTTCCCTTCCGTTCAATTGCTCACCACGGGTTCGTTACACGTCGGTTTTCATCGATTCTTTCGCCGTTGCGATCCTCTTTCCGCGCTCTTCGTAATAGGGTAAGTAATTCCTATTTTTATTTGAATCGCCGAAGACGTAGTCCCATAATACTTACGTAAAAACGGTTTAAAGTAGTACCAACAAGCCTTTTAATACGTTAAATTGTGATTGTAATCAATGTAGGATATCCTTGTTGAATTATGAAGGCTAGTTGGCAAAGAAATCGAGTCTTGATGATTGTTACGGTACTCGGGTCCATGGAAAAAACAGGGGAAACAGGGCACTGTGGAGTTCTGGTCTGCGCTCGAACTTTCTTTACGCATTAGTTTAATAGCCCAATAGTAAGTAATATGGTAATGGTTGCGGGGGATGAAGAAACCCGATTTCACACATGTGAGTGTAATCCCACATTGATAAAAAGAGGAGAGAGTCTCCACCTTATAAGGCAATGGGCTACTCCCTCTATTACCAATTGGTTTTAAAGTGGAACCCCCTCGGGTTTATAAAGTGGACTCTCTCTCCTCAGTACGGGTAGGACCCAGACCCGATTATGAAATTTAACATGGTATCAGAGCCCATGGTAAAAGACCTGGGCATAAAAAGAAAAAGAAAAACTGGGCTAAGAAAAACGCAGCCGTTGAAGAATAACACGGTTTGCTTGACAGCTGGAAGAGAGGCCAGAAAGCCCCCCAGTCTGATTTGAAGTGGGCTCACATGTGAGGGGGAGTGTGAAGAAACCAGATTTCACACATGTGAGTGTAATCCGACATTGATAAAAAGAGGAGAGAGTTTCCACCTTATAAGGCAATGGGCTATTCCCTCTATTGCCAATTGGTTTAAAGTGGAACCCCCTCGGATTTATAAAGTGGGCTCTCTCTCCTCAGTACGGGTTGAACCCAGGCCCGATTATGAAATTTAACATGGTATCAGAGCCCATGGTAAAAGACCTGGGCATAAAAAGGAAAAGAAAAGCTGGGCTAAGAAAAACGCAGCCGTTGAAGAATAACACGGTTTGCTTGACAGCTGGAAGAGAGGCCAGAAAGCCCCCCAGTCTGATTTGAAGTGGGCTAACATGTGAGGGGGAGTGTGAAGAAACCCGATTTCCCACATGTGAGTGTAATCCCACATTGATAAAAAGAGGAGAGAGTTTCCACCTTATAAGGCAATGGGCTACTCCCTCTATTGCCAATTGGTTTAAAAGTGGAACCCCCTCGGGTTTATAAAGTGGACTCTCTCTCCTCAGTACGGGTTGGACCGAGGCCTGATTATGAAATTTAACAGGGGATACGAGTCTCTGTTGCTGGTACAAGGCTGTGAATTACAGATTTTGGGTCATGGGAACTTCGGGTAAATTAGGTTCTATAATGCTCTGCGAGTTCGTGACGGGTCTGTACAACGGGTTGTGTCAGGTCTTTGTGGGGTCTGTGCCTGGGCTGTTTTGGTGTCGTTGTTGGTTGTGGTTGCTGCAATGGTGGTTGTGGTTGTTACCACTAATGTTTCTATTGGCTGCGTATTGGGGGCTATTGTTGTTGGCCATTGTTGTTGGTGTTGTCGTTGGGTAATTGTTAATGTTGTAAATCACTAAATGTTTGTGGCTAGTGTTTGTGATGTGGTGTTTGGATTGGCTCGTGGAGTCGTGATGGGGCTGTTTACGAGTCTGTTTGGGTCATGGTGGTCAAACTCGAGGTTGAGCGTGTGTGTATGAGTTGTGAGGAGTGCCGTGTTCGTGGTAATGGGTTCGTACGTGAGTACGTTTATGAGCTGTGAGTTCGGATTCTTATTCGTGGTTTTAAACGAAGCTTCAATGAGGTAACATATGATGGCTGATTCGGTATTACATTTAAATTGTTGAGTGGTTGTTTATAATTTCGATCGTAGTCTTAATTTCATTTTTAATTTCTTTATTTAAATGTTATTGGAAAACGAGTTGGAAATGTTTCAAGTTTTGATATGGATTAATGAATGGTGAATGAGGATGTGCGTGGAATTTTGCTATCATCCCTAGGACTAGTGATAGGATTCTGCGGGTTTCCCATTAGTTGTCGAATCGAGTGTCTGTGTATCTCGAGAGTGTGGCCATACTTAGACTAGGACGCCGTGTAATGGCGTGGTCCTACTACAGATTGAGTAGCCTGAGAGTAGGGGACTGGAGGTTGCGTATCTCTAGAAACCTAATCAGTAAGAGCACCTGCGGGCGCCACTGTTTAATTACAGTACAGGACATCACTTGTGATCTATGATTTATGAAGTATTATTTTTATTATTTTATTTGATTTATTTGAAATGATTAAGTTTTCTTTTATGATTTTTGAATGATTATATTTTATTTAAAAGGGTTTGAATATTATATTTTATTATAT
>JAIUZE010014144.1:0-23074 GCA_022085475.1 Heliosperma pusillum | reverse complement strand
GCCGTGGGGCCCAGTCCAGGCCCGTGTCAAGTCGGCCCAAATCAGCCCGTGGGTCCCCTTACTTAGACTTGTGACGGTTTTTGAGTTATTGTTATTTTATCGCGTTTGGTAATAATTAGCAAGCGAGAAATATTAATAAGTAAAATATTTAATTAAAAGGTTTTTCATTAAATTATTATTTCTCACATGTTAGAAATTATAAGACGAGATCGTAGTTTAATTTAATATCCTTTAAGTCAAGCGGGTTTTTGTATGATTTTAATTATTCACATGTTAGAAGTTGGAATAAATAACATGAATTGAATATGGTGATTCTTGTTCAAGCCGAGATGACTAAGACTCTGTTTCTAGCCGGTTTGACCAAACGGGTTTGGTCAAACTACGATCTAGTCAGCCCCGTTTTGACTGATGACCCGTCGCGGGACTCGGGTCGGGGATTTGTCTTCAGGTAAGATTTTATTTAATGAATGAATGAATGAGCCTTAATAGATATGAGGCGATATGATATTTGAATATGATTTATATGAAATTAGTCACATGATAGGAAGTTTTTCCGTGACTGTTTGATTGTATGATATATGTCGTGTTGACTAGTACCCATAGAGAATTATGAGTATAGGCGTCTTGACCATTCTAATTCTAAATGAGTATCTTGGACCTGACATGATAGGCCTTACATCTAACGAGTTATATGTTCACTGCTTGATAGCTTTTGTGTCACTGGCTTGGCCTTTTGATACCAAGCCGGGGGCATGGCGTCCTAAGAGTTCCGCTTTGGGAAGGGAGCCAGCTTAAGTACTAGCCATCTCTGCTTAGGGGGTCGCCTAGTAGAGTTTCTCATAGACGGTTATGTCATGGGACGGGGAATGGAATAGCTGTTGTCGCTAGGTCTGATCAGTCTAGGACTAGGATGTTTTCATACCTTGTGGTATAGCCTCGAGTTACAGATGACTATTGACGGTTCTAAGAACTTATGCCTGTTTGTAGAAGTATTGGTCTTTCATGTTTGTCTGATTCTATGAGTTTTAGAAGGTGAGATGCAAGCCGGCTAAGATTGATAGAGTTTGGATTACCGATTGTTAACTGATTCACATGATTACGTGTTGATTAGGGTTTGAGTGTATCACGGCCATGTTTCTGAGAGGAACCTCTGAGCTAGCATACCAGCTTCCCTACCTCGAGTCATAGTTTATTATCGGTTTTCACATGATAGCTTTCACATGCTAGGTTATTTGTTAGTTATCTGTTTCATAACATGAAAAGCATATCATATATGTTTAAGTTTTGTATTTTCCATATACATTGCTTTTATGTTATTCATGTTTCATTAAAACTCGACATTTCGTGGCTGGGAGAAAACGCGGAGGTACTCCCCCACTGGAATGTGGCTCCGTCTGTTTATATTTAATGCGGTCGAACAGGTGGTGATGCATATTTGGGGTACATTGACGAGCTAGCGAGCGAAGTATTTACCTTGGACCTATATTCGGTTCTTAGATTGTATATTACTATACACTCTTTTATTTCCGTATTTATACGGGAGATATGTCTCCCGTCTTGTATAATTTTTATGTATAATAATATTTCCGTTTTGTAATGACCCTTTTTATTTTTTGACACCTTTGTATTGTATTTTCATCTTTTATCTAGTTTAAATTATTTTTTTCTTTCCGCGAATTTGAGGGTGTCACAACCACTATCTTCCTTCCTCATGACTCGGTCAATTGGTTGGCCCTTTATGGTGATAAGTCGAGCAGATAATGTATTTCCAACTTTTTGATGTTTTCCTTTTTTTTCCTTTCTCTTTATTTTCTCCTCTCTTTTTTTTTTCTATACCCTTTTTTTTCAAGCTCTCTTTTTTTTTTTTGAGTTTTCTTTGGGATATTGGTTTTGAGACTAGTTTACATAAGATGACAAGAACTCACTAACTATTTTGAAATTGTAAATTATTTTGTGATTTTGGATGGAATAAGTGAATGGGTAGGTTTTTGTGGTTTAATGTGGTTTCGTCAAGCGTAGAAGGTCACCTAAAGTCAAGTTAGTTAAGGAAACGTCACATGGGGAGAGGTGGTGATGGTAGTAGAAAACTTACACCTCAAATGCCCCATGACACATAATTAGACTATACACAATGCTACAGTGTAGGTTCAAGTATTTAAAAGTCACTTTTCATAATATTTGTAACTATAATAATGACTAAATCAAATAGAATAAGCAAAATTATTAAAAAGAAACTACATGTTTTTGTAAATTTTGAAATTTTTTCACATTTTTAGAGTTTTCAAAATATAAATAATACGACACAAGTAAATTACACATGATACTACGTACTGAGACAAGAAATATAAACTAACCTATAATAACACATAACTACACAACAAGACACACCACCAAAGGTTACCAACACTCCAAATAGACAATAAATATCCAAAAGTATCAACACCACCAACATCTATACGCAATCCAACAAACTCCATCCAACCAACAACAAAAATCCTACCTACACTTAAATTTCACATTGTCCTCAACGTCCAAGGATAAGAGAGGACAAAAAAGGGGAAGATAGGTGAAGGATATTACTGTCGTGAAGTGATATTTGATTCTTCTTCATTAACTCATCTCCTCCTTGTTGTTGGTTCTTGGAGCTAAAAAAGTATACCTACACACATTAAAAAAAACAAAACAAACTCATAAAAAGGCAAAGAATATATACACTCAAAAATATAAAGCAAATAAGTCATTTAAAAATCCCTGTAGCGATCTCATTAACTTATCATAAGAAGTGGACCAATCCTCACAAAAAATGGTCATACTGAATCTTAAAAGGAAATCAAGACCATGTATAAAACCAAGAAGGAATAAGCATACTAGTGAAAGACTTTTTAGGTAGGAAGTGAACATCAAATAACTCATTCTCACAAAAAAACTCATCATTCGATTAAAAGGTAACAAGAGGATGTTAAACTCTCGAGATCACTGACAACATTATTCTTCTCATTTTCACATTCCTTAGGAGTGTTGATCATATCTCTATCCGCAAGTTTCTCTATCAAACCACTATCAAGAGACAAACCAAGGGTCAAACAAATTCCAATGGTAATATTGTCATGCTCCTTATAAAGTATCATGGGCTCAGGTAAAGGGGCAAGAGAAATGAGATCTAAATGATCGGTGGGAGTAAAAAACTCATCCTCACCACAAAAGTTAACATCAAATTTCTCAAGAATGGGTTATCTAAAGAAATCAACCTCATAATCCACTTATCTCCAAGGTCCACAAAAATGGATTCTAATAAAGAATCAACATTATACTCATCATTATTCTATTTAACCTCGAGACTATCATCAAAGATATGCACATTCTCCTCTTTTCGAGAAGCATCACAAGACTTGTTTTTCTCATCACTCATCTTCACTAACTCCCTCTCCACCACCTCATGGTCCATATCAAACGATACCCTCTCAAATTCACATAATCAAGGTCACTTGGTTCACTCAACCACACTTTATTATCAATGTTCACACTTTATAACTTACAATCAGCATAGTAAGGTCTAGTTGGAATAAAGAAGGTGAATATGGTAAGGAAGATTAATCATCATTAATAATATTGTCATACACGGGTGCTGAAGAAATATCCTTGGGCATAAAATTTTCCTCCCTTTCTACATCAAGTCCCTCAAAAGTCCTAGTTACACATTCCTCACCATATGACATATCAATAATCGCATACTTATCCCAAGAATTTTTCCAACCAACAACATTGTCAACACAATTTTAATCATCAAGATTCACATCAAATGTCACATGCTCAAGTTAATTCAAATACTGATCATTCAAATCATCATTGACAAGAGAACAATGCACATTATTCAAACATAAATCATCATAAATTCTCGTAACGTCGAACTCACTTTAGTCATTTTTGGGTGTGAGTTGGTGTTTAAGAGGTGAAGTTGGATGATAATCGAAGTGTGACACGTTTTCATTAAAAGGTGACGCAATATTGGCATCATGTATTACATTCACAGTGGGCTGAGATGAGAAATAAGCATGTGAAGTGCAAACTTGAGACGTATGTCTCACAGTACCACATGTATCACAATTAGATGAGAATGATTTCATACCACAAATATTGTCGGGGAAGAGGGGAGCATGTTGAGATTGGATATTATGCACATTATCAAGAGGAAAAGAATCATTCATCTTAGTCAAATCGTCAAACAAACACTTTGTCTTTTCTATGGGAGGATGAATGAAGATGGAGTTTGGTTTATACTAATTGACCTTGAATTTTATATTTGTTTTGGATTTTTCTTTATTTGACTCGCCTTGACCCGCTTTGTCTCGCTTGCTCCTATCTCGTCTTCTTCTCTCAAATTCCTACAAGAATTGAAATAACGAATAGCAGCACCATGTAACACCTGCAAATTTTAGCAATTAGCTTTTCATAATATCTTATTATTTTTATTATTATTAGTTAGCCTTAATATTAGATTTAGTTAGTAAATCAGCTAGTTGGGTATAAGTCGTATCGTTTTTGTGACAACCCTCGCGAATGCGGAAATAAAACATAACAAGCATGTGATTTATATAGCGGAAGATACGGTATTTTTAAAACTTTTTACATGCAAATAGAAAATACGAGGAATGTCAAATAATTACAAACTAAAATAGAATATGCTACCAAGAGACGAAGTCTCTCAAAGTGTTATCAAATGTCAAAGCTATTAGCAACTAGCTAAACAACGTCTAGAGGTGACTCATCCAGGCCAACGCCCGCTAGCTCACACCCGAACCCAAAATACCACAAGCAAAAAGCCATCCAATCAAGCAACCTGTTCATCCATGAAAAACATGAACGCCACAGTCAGTGGGGAGTAATTCCGGGTTCTCCCAGCCATATCACAATAAACGTACATAAAAAGAAATACAAAAGTAGAAGCATGCATATATAAATATACATGTGAAATACGAGAAGGATAAATGGGCAATTCAATATATCAAGATAAGAGCATTTGAAGTACAAATCCGTAACCATCATATTATAGAAAGACTCGGGGATGACACTCTTAGGCAACCATACACTCACTAGGGCTTGCATCTCACCGTTAGCAGCATAAGTATGATAAGATTGAGACTCGACAAACAAACCATGCCAAGTCATCGAAAGATCATGAATAATCAATCATATAATCATCCAACCAAACGTACAATACGTTGACGACATCTCTCACGGTAAATAACACGCACTAGCACCGTGTACATGCAAGTATGATTAAAAGGCATCCACGGGATAAATCATTGCCCTGAACGCATACACGCTTCAATTCATTTCGTATATGTAGACTAATTTCCTCCTGGTAGAACGACGATTATAATATGGTCCTAGTCTAAATCTGGCCAGACTCCCGAAATCACATTTTCCGGTTCGACATGCGATGACAGTTCGCATCCAAGACTCGGTCAATCATAGACGCCAAGTACCCCAAATTCGGTAAACTTTCACGAAAGAGGCGGAAAAGAGCACAAGCCTCACAACAAGCGGTACGCTACATGCAATGACACCACCTCGCAAGTATACAACATTTGACGGCCGGGTCGATCATTGCAAAGCGTTCGCCTCCCAACAATGTCGTCATATGCCCACTAACACATGCAATGAATCAGTAAGGATACACTCCCCGTTCTGACATTCCAGCCTTACGAACGTGGAGGTAGCCAAAGGAATGAGAGTACAAAGCACATAGGAAATTAGTGCTCAAACCGTAACATGTGTAAAAGCCGACTCAAAGTAGAACATACCAAAAACCGTCACAAAACATGCGATACAAGCGAAGGGATTATCATATATTCGAAACATTAATATTTAAAGTCAAACCCGAAAGTCAACAATGGTCAAAGTCAAACCCGAGACCCGAGACCCAAACCTGACAATTGGAGTGGCCTACAAACAAATCATCAATGCAAGAAAACTAAGTACAAAGGGTCAAGGAAAGTCAAGGCGGGCATAGAATTCAAAAGGTCGACTTTGGGAAAAACTGGCAGCATGAAACGCTGCCAGCGCTAGGCAACGCTGCCAGCGTCCTCACGACGCTGCCAGCGTCCTGTCTCAGGCACGCGATCCTTCATACATGAAAATCCCAATTTTCTCTAAGGTTCAACATACAACAATCATCATTTATCATCACAAACCATCAATTCTCATATCAATTATCAACTAACAACAACCATCATCAACAACACAATTCCTATGATTACTAACTTATTCTAAATACGATTTCTAACATAAAAAACACATTAAAACACGTAAATGATATCGAGTAACCCTTCACCGTTACCTTTTCGCGTCTTTAATCGATTTCTAAGCCTTCCTCCACTAGATAGGAACCTTTGTCGGGGTCTTGAAGGTCACCACCTACAACTAGATAATAAAAGATGAATATAATTCACCTTTGAGAAAGACGGATAAATTGAAAAGCGAGAAAGACGGTAATTTTATTACCAATACGGATAGAGGACGATGAGAGGGAAAGAATAAGACAAACCTTAGTGAATTTGAGCGAGTAACGAAGGAGTATAATCGATATTAAATTTGAGCAAATATGGAGGCTTGGGTTTTTGGTGTTTACTTGGTGTGGAAGAAGAAGATTGAATGTGAGGGAGTTAGGGTTATGAGGGAGTATATGAAGGAGTAAGTGGAAAAGTTTATGGAAAAATCCCATAACTTCTTAAGACGTAACTTACTCGAAATCTCGCGTAAAGTCCGAAAACGAACTCGGAAATTCTAAATTAGACACGGGAAATTTAATTCTAAACTAAAACTAAATTTCGCTGAAAAGTATCCGTATAATATTTTTACTATAAAAATAGAGTACATTTGCGGATGTTACAGTTTTGCTCCGCTTTGAGTTTGTATTTGAATTCTAAGCAAAATTCTAGTAAGGTTCAACCCATTTCGTTATTGGGCCAATCGGTTCTCATTGGGTCTCTATTAGGTTTCATCCCATCTCACAAGCCCACCTCAGTTCTTCCCCTCCATCTAATTTTTCAGATTTCCCTATCTTTCAAACTCCATTAAAACACAAACTTACTTACAACTTGAAACCACCATAATTCCTTCAATACTCAACCAAATCCATTGATTTTTACATCAATCTTCCTCTTTTCCTATTCTCTTTCTTTATATGTAAGAAAGTCTTATCTTTGTGGAACTTCAAATTTATGTCTTTTTCTTGTCTCTTGAGTTCATCTCAAGGTTTGGTAATTCTTGTAGGAGAGTTGGAGGATCCCGACAAAGACTATTTATTAATAGAAGAAGACTTCGATGCATAGAAGACCTAACAAAGGTAATGTTGGTGGGTTACTCGATATCACATTTTATGTGCTTATTATGTGTTCTAGGGTAGTATTGTATGATAAAAATGAATTCTTTGACAAATGTTGTCTTGAATTCTTGACTCTCACATGTTAATTGATGGAATTGTGTTTCATATGCCTTAAAGTAATGGAAATTGGTAGTTTGGGATGCTAGTACTCCTTCTTGTTAAATAAACATATGTGTTAAGTCACTAATGATGGTGTAATTACTCTTATGTTGCTTAATAGAATGTGGTGATACCTTCGTGATGATTAGAATGATGTTTAGTAATGGAATTGTGTTGACAATTATGTATGGGTTTGAGATTGGATGTTTTAAAATGAATTAAAAGGCGATTTTCGAAAACTGTGGTTCTTAGCCGGCCACCGGTCTAGCTGGCTAACTAAGATCCCCATGTATTGATTTGGTGAAAAATAGGTGTCGTGGCTCCCAGCCGGACGCCCGACTGAGAACCCTCCCTTGTTATTTTGTGTGGATACCGGATTTGAGGTAGTCTACCAGCCGGTGGACCTGCCGCCGGCAGATCGGCTAGGGACTTCCTTGTTTTGTTGCTTTTGAATGTGACCTTGGTTATTTATTGTCCAACCGACAGCCGGTCTAGTGATAAGGGTAAAGTCGCGTCACCTTAATCAAAGTAATCCTAATTCACTACTAACTAATAGTCAGCGGTAAGCAAGGTATCGAATCCATAGGGAGGCAGTAGTATTCTAATATGTTAAACTAGGTTTGTCTCTTAAGTAACAATTTCGGAGTTTAAGATTGGTATTTCTAAACTAATAGCAAACAATAACAATAAAAGGTTGAAAACAATAAGATTAAAAGGCTAGGGTCTCAGGTTCACTAGGATTATTGTTCAGGGGTAAGGGTGTAATAAACTATCATGCAATAAAGTTATCTAAGGTCACAAGATCGGTCGATTCAATTATGCCCTGTAGATCTACAATTAACATGCGATCGCTATCATTAAACGAGCTCTATTCAATTATCGTAGCCTATCTTAGTCTTAACCCGGTAGGTGTCAATCCTAATTCGCGAGACTAGTTAATTAATCCTAGCCAGTAATCAAACAACTAGAATTAAAACGATAATCAAACGATAACCATGCAATTGCAATTCAATTAATTAATCTACCCCTTCTAACAATCCTAGATCCCCCTTTCAACCCTAGAAAGAAATGTAGCTACTCATAACAATATTAATAACAACGATAATAAATAAAGTAAACATGATTAACAACAATGAAAGAATTAACAAAGAATAATTAAAGAACTAGAAGGTAATTAATTGAATAACAAAGAAAGATTGAAGAATACCGATTACAAGCTTGAACAAAAAACTATAGTCTTGATGATAAAATCCGGTAGCAAAGCAAAGAAAACTTGAGTTTCTAATATTAAGGCATACCTAATTATGAAAGACGAGTTTCCTTTTATAATAAATATCTAATTAATTAGGTTAAACTAGTTTAGGAAAATACGAAAACCGTCAAATACTGGGTTGATCGATCGAGCAAAGTGATGTTGCTCGATCGAGCATCCTTCAACCCGACTCGATCGAGCAAGGCACTTGATAAGTGAATATTTGTATGATTTTAATCCCCATTTTAGCGCGGTTTTGTATGTCATTTGTGCTTTGTTAAGCCATTTTATGAGCTAATGTTGCCTTCTAGGCGAATTCCATGTTTAAACCTGTTTTGTAGGGAAAGTGACGTTTCTACGCCCTTTTTCTATATTTCCGAGCATTTGCCTAGAACCCGACGATTTGTGCAGCAAGCTTGACCAAGTCAAAGGCACTCCAAGAAGGTTCACTAATCAAAAAGGAAGAAGAAGTAAAGACGATTTCGCGGTTGTCAAAAGATCGATCAATTAGGCGAAGAAATCAACATTTTACCTCTAACCCTGTCATCAAACCCGACTCAAAAGGTCAATGGGGATAATGAAAGTCAAGTCAAATGCCAAGGGAGGTGAAACGAAAGTCAAAGCACCAAGAACACTATATACTCGATCGGGTATGTGGTGAACCCGATCGGGTATGCATGATTCTACGCACCATCCCTTCATCTTCCTATTTTTTGTCCTATATATTGAATGCATGGATTGTTTCGCAAGAAACGTAAGGCTATATAAGAGAGTATGCAGCCACCACAACTCCACACTTTTACATTACATAACCCTAGATTAGTCTTAGAAACCCCTAGCCTCCATTTTCCCTTAAAAATCGTCTTTTACATTTGTCCTTTTATGTTTAGATCTCCATCTTCTCTTATGCCTATTATTTCTAGTTTAGAAATAATAAAAACTTCTGGTTCTTAGTTCTTTTATATTATTCAAGTATTGTAATACATGGATCGTCAAAGATATGCAAGGAAATTTCTATTTGGATATTTATATTTCATCATTATCGCTATTTGATCGTCATGTAGGTATTTCTGTTTTATCTTTTGTTTAAGTTCTTTATGTTTTTTTATTTGATCATTGTTTTCTTTACATGTTGTCTTAGATTCAATTTAAATACCGTTGTAATCATTTTATTTCATTAGATCGTTGATTTAGAATTGTTATTATCATCTTATAATATCAAAAATCAATAAACATGTCTAGCCTAGTTTTAATTGTTAAAATCAATCTAGATCTAAATACTATTATGAGTGAGTAGTCACCTTTCTAGGGTGTAGGGTAGCCATGTTAGGTTAATTAAAAGATGAAAATTGGATAAAGAAATTGTGCCTTTAAAACGTTGTGTCTATGCATGTTTGGATTGTAATGATGGTTAACGATTTCTGGCCAAAATCATTGACTAAAATGGAATTCTTTTCCAAGGTAGAAATACGTGAATTGAATAGACAAAGCATGACATGGTAGATCAGACCTAGTAAATCGCCTAAAAGCCTGCTAGACCATCTGGACTATGATTGTAATGAACACAACATTCTTACGATCTCACAATGAATTATGTGCATGTTCTAAATCCAATTTCATCAATATGTTAACCTACATGTGTGAACCTATTTCCCTAGATCTTTTATATCATTGTTAATTCGTAATTTATTTCATTGTTTTCATTTTGATATGTTTTTATCTTGTTTTTATTTTGTTTATGTTTTTTTTATTAATTTAGAATCCAAAACTCCAAACCCAGATACTCGTTTAGACAAAATCCAATTGCAAGTATCTCACAATCCATAGGAAACACCATCTCCCTATGGATTGACCCCTGCTTACGTAACTACATTAATTTGTTGTTAGCCTAGTCTGGGTAATTATCTTTGCACGGGCTTGCGACAGGCCCGATCAAATTTTGGCGCCCTTGCCGGGGAGCACGGTTTAGTTGAGAAGTCAAATCACTGGTTTCCGACAAGGGGGTGATGAGAGCCTATATGAAGCTTGAGAGAGGTACAAGGACTTGCAAAGGGAGTGTCCTCATCATGGGATAGATCCATGGTTCCTTGCCATCACATTCTATAATGGGTGTTATATAAAGTTCTGTCGTATCCTGGATTCTGCTAACAATGGAAGATTTGATCAAATTAATGTTGAAATTGCTCACACTACCATTGAATCCATGGCAATTCACGATTCTCAATATGGAAATTCCCGCTCCATACCATTGAAATCTAAGCAAGAGGACCCCACTTTGGCGCTTTTACAAGCTCAAGTAGCCCTTCTCACACAAAAGCTAGAACAATTTCAATCCTCTACATTTCAACAAAGTGACAATGGTGTAAGTAAACTTGAAGCCATGATGCTGCAATTGGCTCAAAGGCAAGACACCATAATAGCTCAATTCCAAGACAGCGATCAAGCTAAGGATGCCGCCATCAAATTGTTGGAAGCTAAAATTTCCCAATATGCCTCTTCTAATACCCACCAAAAGCAAGGGCAGCTACTTTCACAAGGTTTCAAACCTCACGAAACTATAAATGCCATTTCCTCGAGAAGTGGTAAGCATTATGATGGGCCTTCCACTGCTATGGATTAGGAGGTGGTAGCAAAAGGGGCTAAGCTTGGAGGAGGTGTCAAGAAGAAGGCTAATTATGCGCCCATGGTTGTTGATGTTGAAGATGAGGTGCCTATGTCAAAGAGGAAAGAGCCCGAGATTCCTATTGAGATCAAAGTCCCATTTCCCCAAAGAGTAGCCAAGCACAAGGAGGAGGCAAAGTATGGTAAGTTCCTTGACGTCGTCAAGAATTTAAAGTTAAGAGTCCCTTTCATTGAATTGCTTTCCGAAGTTCCTTCTTATTCCAAGTTTATGAAGGAAGTCCTAAAAAAGAAGAGATCCTTCAATGAGATTAAGACCGTAGCTTTCAGTGAAGAGTGTAGTGTACTCTAGCAAAATAAGTCTCCACCAAACCTTAAGGACCCTGGTAGTGATCGAGCATGTCGCAAGCCCTGGTCAAAGATAATTACTCAGACTAGGCTAATAACAAATTAATGTAATTAGGGAAGTAGGGGTCGATCCTCAGGGAGATGGTGTTTCCTATAGAATGCGAAATGTCTTGCAATTGGGTCTTATCTAACGAGTATCTGGGTTTTGGGGTTTTGATTTCTAAACTAATAAAAAGCATAAATGAAAACAAAATAAAAGCAAATCAAAACGAAAACAATAAAGCAGGTGATGAATTAACAATGATAAAAAGAATCTAGGGAAGTAGGTTCACACATGTAGATTAACATATTGATGAAATTGGATTTAGAACATGCAAATAATTCATTGTGAGTTCGTAAGAATGATGTGTTCATTACAATCATAGATCAGATGGTCTAGCAGGCTTTTAGGCAATTTACTAGGTCTTAATCTACCATGTCATGCTTTGTCTATTCAATTCACGTATTTCTACTTTGGAAAAGAATTCCATTTTAGTCAATGATTTTGATCAGGAATCGTTAACTATCGTTATAGTCCAAACATGCATAGACACATGTTTTAAAAGCACAATTTCTTTTATCCAATTATTATCTTTTAATCAACCTACATGGCTACCCTACACCCTAGAAAAACGACTACTCACTCATGGTGATGTTTAGATCTAAGATGATGTTAATAATAAAAACTAGGATAGACATGTTTATTTGGTTTTGGTAATATTTTAAGACTTTTTAATTGGCGATAATAACGGCGCTAAATTGACTTTCTAGGGAAAAGAAATGATTACAACGAAATTGAAATTGAATCTAAAATAACATGTACAAATAGCAATCAAATAAGAAACATAAAGACTTTAAACAAAAGATAAAATAGGAATACCTAGATGACGATCAACAACGACAATGATGAAATGTAAACAACCATAATAGAATTTCCTTGCATAGAATAGTCGATCCACGAATTACAATACTTGAACCACATAAAGTAGATTACAAAGATGGAACTTTTATTGATCTAGGCTAAGGATTTGATGTAGAAAAGACAGAAATAAGCTAAGAAACTAAGGACAAAAAGGAAGAAGAAAATGATCTAGACAAGAGAAGAGAGGCTAGGTTTCTCTCCTCCTAATCTAGGGTTTCTAATTGTGTAGAGAAGTGTGTAGAAGTGTAAGGAGGTGTGTTGAGAAGTGGTGGCTGAGACATTCTTATATAGCAGTAGGTTTCGTGGGGAAGGGGTCATGCATTCATCACATAGGAAAAAAAGGAGGAAGTCGAAGCAAAAGCTCGGATCAGCAAACATACCCGATCGGGTACACTACTTACCCGATCGGGTATGTAGTGATCTTGGTCCATTGACTTTCGTTTCATCTCCCCTTGCATATGACTTGACTTTCATTGTCCCCCTTGACCTCTTGAGTCGGGTTTGTTGATAGGGTTTGATGTAAAATGATGATTTCTTCGCCTAACTGATCGATCTTCTGACAACTGCGAAATCGTCTTTGCTTCTTCTTTCTTTTGAATCGGTGAACCTTCTTGAAATGCCTTTGACTTGGTCAAGCTTGCTTCTTTAAATCGTTGGGTTCTAGGCAAATGCTCGGGAATATAGAAAAAGGGCGTAGAAACGTCACTTTTCCTACAAAACAGGTTAGAACATAGGAATTCGCCTAGAAGACGATATTAGCTCATAAAGTGGCTTAACAAAGCACAAATGACATACAAAACCGAGCTAAATTGGGGGTTAAAATCATACACATATTCACTTATCAAACTCCCCCAAGCTAAACCTTTGCTTGTCCTCAAGCAAACATAACAAACAATACCAGGACAAGGGTTGCAAGCATTGGCTACTACACCATCAAGAAACAAATCTCAACGTAAAACTTTGGAAACATAATGAATCATAACCCAAAAACAACGTGGGCAAGAATGATACATAAACATGGTTGAGATTTACATAACGGCGTAGCACAAAGAATTTCACTACAGAATTTCGGCTCTTGCATGATCTTTTTGACAAATGGACTCTCACGGCACACTCGAACACTCATGTATGCAAAAGGTGATTTCTTTATGTGTAAATGTTTTTGAGACACTCACCTATCTACGACTTATAAAAATGTGTCCGCAGTCTAATATGGTAAACAATTCAAAACACAAGTCAAAGATCATAATGCACATAGAAAAGAAGCCGGAAAAAATAATATGAAGAAGGTTTTGGGAAATGGGTGAAAGGTGGATAAACAGTTATGGTCATGTGAAGGTTAGAATGAGCTAGCAACTGACCAATGATAAATGGATACTCAATCCAAACTTTTGATCAATATCCCAGAAGACGGATAACGAAGCCAAAAGGAACGGATTGACTTATTACACACGAAACACAAGAGTGAACTCCTTCTAAACATTTTGAGGAGATACTCACAACTTCTTCTTTTATTTCTTTTTCTTTCTTTTTCAATTTTTCATTTTTCTATTTCATTTTTTTTTTCTGAACATAACATCACTTCTTGAACATTTTGGTTCTCCCAAATTCACTTTGACATAAAAGAACAAATCTTCTTAAAAGAGCACCCATACACCATAGTCTAGCTGCTAACTCAACAAGGTAGGCAGTTTTTATATGTAGCTGTTATTTTGTGAAACATTTGTATGAAGGGGGTAATTTTGAGGGGTAATTCAAAGTGAAAAAGGCTTCAAATCTTAGTTAATCATGAATGCAATGCTTATAGGAATGAAATGAGAACCATACTTATGCGTTTTGACATGACACACATCACAAGGAGAACTACACACACCTTAATGAGAGTGGGTATAGATGTACCAGCCTAAGGAGGTTCTACCTTACAATATATGTAACATGCCAAATGTCAAGATCAAGCGTACTCATCTTATAGATTCATTCCATGCCTACTGTGTACAAGACTTCCCCATGCATGCACAATTCAATGAATATTGAATCATTATCTTTTGAAAGCTCTAAGTTTGGGAAATGCAACATGATAGCATAGTAAACAAGCAAGCAAAGCATGAAAAGCATTCAATTATGTTCAAAATTTTAAATTTTTCTCTTATTCAAAAATTTGAAAAATATAAACAACTAAATTGCAAAATGGGAAAATGCAGTCCCTCCCCCAAGCTAAACATCACATTGTCCTCAATGTGAGCACAAAGACTAAATATGCAACGAGATGCTCAATGGGAAATTGGGTAAAAAGATGAAAGGAGAATAAGCTTACTAGTCAGTGCGGACTCCCCCAAGCTAGTCTTTTGGACTTGACAAGGAAGGTCTTTATAGATTTTTCAAAAACTCTTTCATCTGCAAAGTAGATCTAACAAAACAAAGAAAAAGGGAAAGCAAAAATAAAATGCAAAAAGAAAGGAAACACGGGTTGCCTCCCTAGAAGCGCTGGTTTAACGTCCCGCTCGACGAATACTCCTATGAAATCATCTGGTTGGGGATTGACGCTCTATATAGACAATATCTAAGCATCCGATAATGGAATTGCTATAGTAGAGTTTCAATCGGTGTCCATTGACCTTGAAGTTTTCACCATCACTAGTCATTATTTCCACATAACCGTATTTGCTTACATATGTGACAGTGAATGGTCCAGACCATCTTGATCAAAGTTTTCCCGGAAAAATTTTCAAACGGGAGTTGAAGAGAAGTACTTGGTCACCGACATTGAATTCTTTTTCTGATTATCCTCTTGTCGTGCCAACGCTTTGTTTTCTCTTTATAAATCCTAGAATTCTCGTAAGCTTGCAAACAGAACTCTTCTAGCTCATTCAGCTGCAAAAGTCGTCTATCAGCGCTAAGCTTAGTGTCTAAGTTGAGTTCTTTGATAGCCCAGTGAGCTTTGTACTCTAACTCAATAGGGAGATGACAGGCCTTTCCATAAACCAACCGATAGGGGGATGTTCCAATCGGGGTTTTGAAAGCTGTGCGATAAGCCCATAAGGTGTCATCGAGCTTATTACTCCAATCGGTTCTAGATTTCCAGACTACTTTTTGAAGAATTGTTTTTAGCTCTCTGTTCAAAACTTCTGTTTGACCACTGGTCTGGGAGTGGTAGGCTAAACCTCGTCTGTGATACACAACATACTTGGCAAGCAGAGTGTCTAATTGCTTTTCTCCGAAATGAGTTCCTCGATCACTTATCACGGTTCTGGGTACACCAAAACGCGGAAAGATGATCTTTTTAAATAGTCGTATCACAACTCTAGCATCATTGTTGGGGGTGGCAATTGCTTCTACCCACTTTGAAACATAGTCGACAACGACTAAAATGTAAAGATTTCCATTTGAAGAAGGGAATGGTCCTTGATATTCAATACCCCAGACATCGAATATCTCGACTTCTAATATGCCGTTTTGAGGCATTTCATGTCTTTTGGATATTTGACTCATTCGTTGACAAGCATCACAAGCCATAACAAAGTCTCTTGAATCTTTAAACATCGAGGGCTAGAAAAACCCGGATTGTAAGACTTTGGCTACGGTCTTGGACGGATCATGATGACCACCATAAGCAGATGAGTGGCATCCTTCTAAAACTCCTTTTACTTCCCACTGGGCGATACAACGTCTATACAGACCATCTGAGCACTGCTTGAAAAGATAGGGGTCATCCCAAACAAAGGATTTTGCATCATGCAAAAATCTCTTTCTTTGGTTATAAGAAAGGTCGAAGGGTAGCTGGTGACTGACAAGGAAGTTGGAAATATCAGCATACCAAGGAGAAGAGTCCGCAATTGCCATTAATGAATCATCAGCGAACGAATCATTAATTGACGTTGGTAATCCTATTTCAGTTACTCTTATCCTTGAGAGGTGGTCAGCGACTACATTCTCTTCTCCTTTCTTATCCCGAATCTCTAAATCAAACTCTTGAAGGAGTAAGATCCATCGAATAAGTCTAGGTTTTGCCTCTTTCTTTGAAAGCAGATATTTAAAGGCAGCATGGTCAGTGTAGACAATAACTTTTGATCCTATTAGGTACGAGCGAAATTTGTCTAAGGCATAGACAATGGCGAGAAGTTCTTTTTTCAGTGGTGGCATAGTTGATTTGGGCAGGATCTAGGGTTTTACTAGCATAGTAAATCGCATGAAGAAACTTCTCCTTTTATTTGCCCTAAAACAACTCCTACGGCATAATCACTCGCATCACACATCAGTTCAAAGGGCAGATTCCAATCAGGCGACTGGATTATAGGTGCGGTGATCAAAGCACGTTTGATTTTGTTGAATGCCTCAAGGCATTCCTTTGTGAAATTGAAAGGTGCATCCTTGAAAAGGAGCTCAGTCAGGGGCTTGACTATCTTTGAAAAATCTTTTATAAATCGTCGGTAGAAACCGGCGTGGCCAAGGAAACTTCTGATTCCTTTGACATTAGCAGGGGGTGGTAGCTGTTCAATAACTTGGATCTTAGCTCGATCCACTTCTATACCTCTTTCTGAAACGATGTGACCTAAAACTACACCTTCGTTCACCATGAAGTGACACTTTTCCCAGTGGAGAACAAGGTCGACTTCTTCACAGCGTTTTAGAACTCTGGATAGATTTTTCAAACAATGATCAAAAGAAATGCCATAGACGCTAAAGTCGTCCATAAATACTTCCATGATAGATTCAACAAAATATGAGAAGATACTGGTCATGCAACGCTGGAAAGTGGCATGCGCATTACACAAGCCAAATGGCATTCTGCGATAAGCGAAAGTACCATAGGGACAGGTGAAGGTGGTTTTCTCTTGGTCCTCAGGGTGGATAGGGATTTGGAAAAATCCTGAGTAACCATCTAGATAACAGAAATACTTGTGACAAGCTAACCTCTCTAGCATTTGGTCAATGAAGGGTAGAGGATAGTGATCTTTCCTAGTTGATTGATTCAGCTTTCTGTAGTCAATACACATACGCCATCCCGTCACAATCCTTGTGGGGATGAGCTCATTCTTCTCGTTTTTGACTACTGTTGTTCCTCCTTTCTTGGGAACAACTTGAATTGGCTAACCCATTTAGAGTCAGAGATTGCATAGATTATGCCAGAATCTAGCAATTTCATAACTTCAGCTTTAACTACTTCTCGCATGTTGGGATTAAGACGCCGTTGACCTTGAACACAAGGTTTTTGGCCTTCTTCTAAATTGATTCTATGCATGCAGAAATCTGGGCTTATGCCTGTTAAATCTTCGAGTTCGTAACCTATTGCCTTTCTATGCTTTTTTTAGACAGTCAATAGTGAGGTTAACTGATTTTCATTTAGGAGAGAACTCACTATGACTGGGCAATACTCAGATTCATCTAAAAAAGCATATTTTAGATTTGAGGGAAAAGGTTTCAGTTCAAGTTTTTGTACTCCTGCCGTGGCATGACACTTACACTGGCACCTAGATCGCATAGAGCTTTATCGATTGTGTAGGTGCCTATAGTGCAAGGTATAGAGAAACTACCGGGATCCTTTAACTTAGGAGGTGACTTATTTTGCAACAAAGCACTGCACTCAGCTGTGAATGCTATGATTTCAACATCATCTAAAGTCCTCTTCTTAGTTAATATATCCTTCATGAATTTTGTGTAAGAAGGGATTTGAGTGATTAACTCAGTGAAGGGAACCGTTACCTGGAGGTTTTTGACCACTTCTATGAATTTGCTAAACTGGGTTTCCTTATGATTTCTCCTCAAGCGTTGGGGAAATGGAACTTGGATTTTGAGGGGTTCCTTCACAGGTTCATCCTTCTTTTCTTTGTTTTCCGCTTCCTTAGCGGTGGATGGTTAGGAATCTTTTTGGCTCTCTACTTGTGTTGGCTCAACTATTGCTTCCTTGGGTTGCTGAGGTTCCTTATAAGTGGTACCACTCCAAAGGGTGATAGCATTAGCGGTGTCCCTCGGTTTCTCACCATGAGGTGGGAGTTGGCCTTGTTTCCTTTGGGTATTAGAGGCAGCCAATTGGGCCATTTGAGTTTCAAGCATCTTGATGGCAGCATTTTGAGCTTGATCACTCTTTTGAAGTTGAGCAAACATTGAATCTTGTTTTTGAACGACTTGGAGAAGCATGGATTCAATTTTGCTCAGGCTTGAGTCATTGGGCTGGCTTTGATTTTGAGGTGGTTGGTGTTGAGGTTGGTGTTGGTGTTGGTAAGGTTGATTGAAGTTAGGTTGAAATGGAGGTCTCTGGTTTTGAAAACCAGGAGGATTATAGGGCTTCTGTTGATGTGGTATGAATAGTTGTTGAATCTGATGGTGGGGATTCTGAATGTTGGTGCTTTTGTAGGACAAAAGAGGATGGTTCTTTGTGTTCTCATTATAGAAGTTTGAGAAAGCATTGCCCTGCCTGTATGCTTGGTAGGCATTGACTTGCTCTAACGAATTCCTACATTCTTGAACACTGTGTCCTCCAACCCCACATGTCTCACATACCACTACGTGGTTAGTGACGTTAACATGTTGCTTGGATTGGGAAGAGCTTCCTACTTGTTGCTGCAGAAGGGCTAATTGGGCTTCTAGGAGTGCTACTTTGCTTGAATCTTCCTGCTTAGTCTTGAGTGGCATAGCACGTGAGTTGCTATACTGAGAGTTGTGAGTTGCCATTGCCATCTGATCGAAACGACCATTGTTCGCGGAGTCGAAGATTCGAGGCGATTCGCCACAACAACCGTTGTAGAAGGTGATAGCTAAGAACCATGAATCAAGGCCATGATAAGGGCATTCTCTTTGTAATTCTTTGTACCTTTCCCATGCCTCGTAAAGGCTTTCATCGCCTCTCTGACGGAGTCCAGTGGTTTGACTCCGTAAGAGTGATTTTGATAGAAATCAAGAGCCAGACTATCCCAGTCGGCTATTCGTAAGGTAACTCGGTCAAGGCTATTGATCCAAAGTTTAGCCTTTCCTGTTAAAGAGAAGGGAAAGAGCATTTCCCTAATCTTCTCTTGGGATACTCCAGTTTGTCTAATTGTGGAGCAATAGTCACAGAAGTTTTGAATATGAAGGTTGGGATCTTCTGTGGCATTGCCACCAAATTGACTTCTTTTTATTAAACTGATGAAGGCGGGTTTGATGTCAAAGTTTTGAGCTGTGATTTTGGGTGTAGCAATACCCCTTGGAAGTGTATCTGCAGTTGGTTTGGAATGGTCTGAAAGTCGAACCATTTTCTTTTGTGAAGATGAAGATGGAGTGTTGTTTGAAGGGTGATTGGTTTTTGAGAATGGAGATGAGAATGAATCTTCTTCTCCTTCAAGATTAGATAAAATATCCGAGTAATTCTCACGAATACGGTCTAAACTTGAAGTATCAGAAGCTTTTGAGATTTCGTTGAATAGCTTTTGTCTCCTACGCAGAGTCCTTTCTAGATCGGGGTCTAAAGAGATAGGGGTCCCTAATCTAGAAGATATGGGCATAAGATTGAAAAGCTAAGATGAAAAATCATGGGAGGTCTGAAGGAATTTGGATTCCTAAAGACTAGATAAAACTAATTGCAATAAAAATAACAAGAAAAAGGAAAACTAAACCGTGCACCCCGGCAACGGCGCCAAAATTTGATCGAGCCTGTCGCAAGCCCTGGTCAAAGATAATTACCCAGACTAGGCTAATAACAAATTAATGTAATTAGGGAAGTAGGGGTCGACCTCAGGGAGATGGTGTTTCCTATAGAATGCGAAATGTCTTGCAATTGGGTCTTATCTAACGAGTATCTGGGTTTTGGGGTTTTGATTTCTAAACTAATAAAAAGCATAAATGAAAACAAAATAAAATAAAATCAAAACGAAAACAATAAAGCAGGTGATGAATTAACAATGGTAAAAAGAATCTAGGGAAGTAGGTTCACACATGTAGATTAACATATTGATGAATTTGGATTTAGAACATGCAAATAATTCATTGTGAGCTCGTAAGAATGATGTGTTCATTACAATCATAGATCAGATGGTCTAGCAGGCTTTTAGGCAATTTACTAGGTCTAATCTACCATGTCATGCTTTGTCTATTCAATTCACGTATTTCTAATTTGGAAAAGAATTCCATTTTAGTCAATGATTTTGATCAGGAATCGTTAACTATCGTTATAGTCCAAACATGCATAGACACAATGTTTTAAAGGCGCAATTTCTTTTATCCAATTATCATCTTTTAATCAACCTACATGGCTACCCTACACCCTAGAAAAAGGACTACTCACTCACGGTGATGTTTAGATCTAAGTTGATGTTAATAATAAAAACTAGGATAGACATGTTTATTTGGTTTTGGTAATATTTTAAGACTCTTTAATTGGCGATAATAACGACGCTAAATTGACTTTCTAGCGAAAAGAAATGATTACAACGGGATTGAAATTTAATCTAAAATAACATGTACAAATACCAATCAAATAAGAAACATAAAGACTTTAAACAAAAGATAAAATAGGAATACCTAGATGACGATCAATAACAACAATGATGAAATGTAAACAACCATAATAGAAATTCCTTGCATAGAATAGTCAATCCACGAATTACAATACTTGAACCACATAAAGTAGATTACAAAGATAGAACTTTTATTGATCTAGGCTAAGGATTTGATGTAGAAAAGATAGAAATAAGCTAAGAAACTAAGGACAAAAGGAAGAAGAAAATGATCTAGACAAGAGAATAGAGGCTAGGTTTCTCTCCTCCTAATCTAGGGTTTCTAATTGTGTAGAGAAGTGTGTAGAAGTGTAGGGAGGTGTATCTAATTGTGTTTTGAGAAGTGTGGCTGAGGCTCTCTTTATATAGCAGTAGGTTTCGTGGGGAAGGGGTCATGCATTCATCACATAGGACAAAAAGGAGGAAGTCAAAGCAAAAGCTCGGATCAGCAAACATACCCGATCGGGTACACTACTTACCCGATCGGGTATGTAGTGATCTTGGTCCATTGACTTTCGTTTCATCTCCCCTTGCATATGACTTGACTTTCATTGTCCCCCTTGACCTTTTGAGTCGGGTTTGTTGATAGGGTTTGATGTAAAATGTTGATTTCTTCGCCTAACTGATCGATCTTCTGACAACTTCGAAATCGTCTTTGCTTATTCTTTCTTTTGAATCGGTGAACCTTCTTGAAATGCCTTCGACATGGTCCAGCTTGCTTCTCAAATCGTCGGGTTCTAGGCAAATGCTCGGGAATATAGAAAAAGGGCGTAGAAACGTCACTTTCCCTACAAAACAGGTTAGAACATAGGAATTCGCCTAGAAGACGATATTAGCTCATAAAATGGCTTAACAAAGCACAAATGATATACAAAACCGAGCTAAATTGGGGATTAAAATCATACAAATATTCACTTATCAGGTAGTTACTCCATCCCTTGCACTATAGGCATGTATACCATTGATAAGGCCCTTTGCGACCTAGGTGCTAGTGTAAGTGTCATGCCCTTTTCTATGTTTGAAAAACTTAATATGGGTGCTTTGAAATGCACTAATATTACTTTGCAAATGGCGGACCGTTCTCTAAAACAACCTATGGGTGTTTTAGAAGATGTGCCCGTCAAAGTTGGTAAGTTTTTCATTCCCGTTGACTTTCTAGTACTTGACATGGCCGAGGACTCTCAAATCCCAATCATTTTGGGAAGACCCTTTTTGCACACCGCTGGTGCAGTTTTTGATGTCAAGAATGGGAAGTTGACATTGGAGGCAGGAGATGACAAGGTGACCTTTAGTAAAAATTCCACCGTTAGGAGTCCCGTGTTAGAAGACTCATGTTATGTGCTTGATGTTGATGACTCTTCTATTGTTTCTTCTATGCCTCGATCCTTACTGACGGATCCGTTGGAGGCACATGTTAGTGTTGATTCTCTTGCAGGTGAGCATACTAAAAGCACTACTGCTAAAAGTGCTAGAAGGGGCTATTCCCGGAAAAGCTTGGCATGGATGGAGAATGTAAGGAACGCTATGATGAGGAGCTCGGATGATAGTGATCTTAGAGATAAAGGATGATCAAAGAAAGAAATGGAGTCTAGCAAGACTTTTAAATTGCGCTTCTCGGGAGGCAACCTGTGTTCCTTTTCTTTTTGCATTTTTATTTTTGTATTCCCTTTTCGTTGTTAGGACTTATTTTGCAGATGAAAAAGTTTTTGAAGGAAATCTATAAAGACCTTCCTTGTCAAGTCCAAAAGACTAGCTTGGGGGAGTCCGCGATGACTAGTAAGCTTCACTCTTCTTTCATTTTTCATTTTCCCCCCTTTCCCCATTAAGCATCTCATTGCATATTTTGTCTTTGTGCTCACATTGAGGACAATGTGATGTTTAGCTTGGGGGAGGGATTGCATTTTCCCATTTTGCATTTTAGTTGATCATTTTTTCAAATTTTT